>JASDQU010437856.1:0-15477 GCA_032191745.1 Picea mariana | reverse complement strand
TTGACAGGGGAGACGCGAGGGAAACTGTGGCAATCTCTACGTAGAGTGAGTGATCGCAGGGAGGAGGGATTGCAACCTTCACTCCTGAACACTGGAATATAGGAAGACGCAAGTCTCAAGAAATCGTGGTCTCATCTCGGGGGTGGCTAGTGGTAAATCCATTTGGAGTCGCTACGCCTACGGTTGGGTGGAAACGAGCACCCCTCTTAGTAGTCGCTTCCATTACTGAACTTACTTCTGATAAGTGTTTTGCTCATATTGCATCTTGAGTTTATATGCTGACACATATGATCATAGACTTTTGGAATTGTATACATTTTCCTGTGTATGAATGTTAGTGTAGTAATTGATGATAAGGAGTAGATATTAGCTCATAGAACTGTAAAATTGTAAAGGATTGTAGCATGAGAGTGTTCGCTTAATGCTTGATATGAATAAGTTGATATATGGTTATCACAGAGAATAACATGCACGAATTACGTCGATAAAATGAAGTTAACCATGACCAGCCGTCCTCGGAAGTTGTCCTCCTGTATCTGTTCCCGGGAATGACCCAGTAAGGATCTCTTCGCAGAGATTCCCTCCTTAGAAAGGCTCACCCAGAACCCTGAATAAGGATTCGAACGCACAGGTCTTATTAACCCTGTACGAGGAGGAACGATTCTATTAAGGTTCCGAGATAGTAGTGATGTGAGATGAAATAAGTCGACGGATGAGATCTCGTCGGAGTAC
The DNA here is from genome assembly GCA_032191745.1 of Picea mariana. Classification (NCBI taxonomy): domain Eukaryota; kingdom Viridiplantae; phylum Streptophyta; class Pinopsida; order Pinales; family Pinaceae; genus Picea; species Picea mariana. Next base: position 14,745 of record JASDQU010437856.1, on the reverse strand, counting down.
CCATGGTCATTCATGACCATTCGATTGATGAGAGTAACGAGAGCGTTACATACCTTGCCCCTTTTCCCTTTTATCATCGTGCACAATGAAGAAATCGGGATCGTAAACTCCAAGAATCGAAAGAACAAACCTGGACCGTTAGATCTCGGTCCAATTACCCGTCGGCTGTTGAATCTGGAAAAACTGCGCAGGGGTTAAGAGCATGGTTAGGCATGCGAGGAAGTGATCTGAGCCATCAAATCTGGAGTAGAATTCTCGTAAATCGTTGGATCGAGAAGAGTTGCACGGAGTATAGCCTCTGGAAGGGAAGCGTATAGGAGAAGTGATCTGAACCGTCAGATCTTAGATCATAGTCCCGACAGTCGTCAGATCTCGAGAAGTTACATCGGAGTTAAACCCTAGTGTGCAGAGAAAGATTCCTAGCCGTTGATCTCGGCAGGACACATGTCGGCGTCCTAGAAGGCATCGAGACTTCACCCCTCGGAGATTTTAGGAGTGTAGAACCGTTGCAATAGGAAGTCGCAATCCACGATTTACCGATGAGATCTGAGCCGTCCGTTCACATGGGACAGGTGTCAGATATCGGACAAAAGTCGGGGTTCGACATTTTAGAGTTTTCGAATACAAGGAACTCTTGCCATACGGAATCGCGATCCGCGAAACCCCGATGAGTGGGAGCTAGCTGTCAGCACAGTAGCGGAGGAGGACACGTGTCAACACTCTGAGGAGTCATCGGGATTTTGGAGGCATCGGGGTTTTACAGGTCGAGAGAACCGAGACCTCTTAAGCCTAGAAACTCTGATAGAGAACCTCAGCGATTGATCTCAGCTAGAACACGTGGCAAGAGATCCCGAAGAATCAGGAATCGGGGCCACTCAAGTCTCGAAACAGCGATAAGATCTGGACCATCCATCGGAAGGACAGGTGTTAGAATATCAAGCGCCATCGATGTTTGACACATCGGGAAATCAGAATTTTCGAGGACAAGAGACCCGGGGCAGGATAAGTCACGATATCCCGAGGAAAGGATCTCAACCGTGGATCTTGGTAGGATGCGTGGCAGGAGATCTGGGCGAGTCGCCATTTGGAGCATCGGGTTTTCCCAAGGCGAGAAACTCTTGCATATATAAATCGCGATCCGCGATTTCCCGACGCGATCATAACCGTTAGTCTGAGGGACACGTGTCCAAATATCCTGTAGATATCGGGGTTCGGCATTTTGGGACTCTCGGTAACGAGAAACTCACGAAAGGAGAAGTTGCGAAATCCTGAAATGCGATGGTCCCATAGTCATAGCATTCCAGTGGAGGACAGGTGTCACTCCATGCCATCATAGGAAGTGGGGACCATAGACGCCAGAGCAAGGGACAGGTGTCGGAAGGCCAATCTTGGTCGTGAGTCAAAGCCAAGTGGCATTGGGGATCGGAGGTTCGGAATTTACGAAGGCCCGTGCATCGCGGCATCATAAACCCCGAAACCCCGATGGGTAGCTATAAGGCTGCGGACATATGGTAGCAGGTCCTGTGGAATCGGGAGCGGAACTAGGAGAGCTAATGCATAGGGGAGCGCGTCGGAATTTGGGGAATCGCGAGTCTTAAGGGTGAATGAATCTTGACACTAGAAACCCCGAATTCCCGATATAGAACCAGGGATTGGTATTTCGCTAATGCGAGTTTAGGGAGATTTTTCATGTATGGGAGATTAATTTCCAAAATTTTTAAATTATGATAGTGGGTATGTTACAAAAGGTGCAATGGGAAGATAGGTTTGAGCTGTCAGATCTTGGTCTAAACAGTCGACAGTCGTTGGATCTATCGAGAGTTTCACAAGGTTTAAACCTCACGTGAAGAGTGGCAGCAGCAAAAGTCCCGAGAAGGAGTTTGTATCAGGATATCGGCATTCAGGAGTTCGGGAGTCCAGAGGACGAAATTCCAGGCACTCGACATCAAAATTCCCGAAGAGGCGAGATTAAATCTAAACCATTCATCTGGGAGCAGACATGTGTCGCGAGATTTCCCTTATCGGAGATTCGGACATCAGGGTTTAGAGAAGGAAGTCCTTGACTTCATGAGTGGCAAAGTCGTGAGAAGATCAGGACCGTCCATCTGAGGAGAGAAGGTGGCAAAGATATAGGGATCTCGCGAACTCGAAGGTCCGCAAGGTGAGAGCCCAGGATTTGGGTGCTCCAAGTCGTGAGTGGCGAAGTCGCGAGAGAATCGCAATTGTCCATCTGAGGAGGACAGGTGGCAGCAATCATGGAGTTGTCGAAGTGCCGAAGATATCCAAGATTCGGGTCTCATGAACTTGAAAGTTCAAAGGGTGAGGGCCCAAGAGTTGGGTGCTCCAATTTGCGAAGTCACGAAGTCACGAGGAGCGGAGATAGCCATTGGATCAGGAGCTTCATTGCGCGTATCATACATTCAGAGATTCGTAGGTTGAGAGGACCTCATCTCGACATTCGAAGTCACGAAGTGCCGAGAGCAGAGGCTCGTATGGACACGTGGAAGAGCCATAAGGCGGGGTCCGCATGATAGATAGGCAGACACAAATCGCCTAGAGAAGGGATTCAATGCTCCGTTGATTTCTTGCATCTCAGGGATTCACGAGATAAGAGTGTGAAGGCTCGATGCTTCAACCTGCGAGGTTGTGAATAGAGAAAATCTTCAAGGGAGGAGTCAACCTGGTGTTGACTTATCACGTCTCTGGAGATCACAATAGGAGGGCACGAGAGTTCGACCCACGAACTCACGAAGTTGTGAGTTGTGAGAGGCACTGGTATTTAAGATCTAGCCTACGGTTACATGTGGAGGGCACTGATAAGGAAAGGATCTATAACCATTTGGTGATCGGGTATTGCGAGATTAGGAAGGAAGAGTCGGGAGTTTCAACTCATGAACTCACGAGTGGCAAGTTGTGACAAAGGAATTTGGGGTTAGGCCCTTGGTCACAGGTGTTGTGGTCGATAGGAGAAGGTGGAGCTCACGCCTAGTGCTATTTTCACAGGGGAGCTTCCGAAAAGAACCTGTGGATCGATTGAATTGAGATTCCACTAAGGAATCGAAAGAGTCGATTCAGCTCAAAGGAGAATAAAGAATGATCCTGTGAGCGGACTTTGGCCTGAGGGTCGGGGAGGTTCTGCGTCAGTTATGATCTTGGTCTAATGTGGCCCTTTAGAATTAGCTCTTGGATCTAGTGTTTTATTTCTTCATTATCCCTAATAGAGTGCCTATATACATGGATGTTAGGCAAAGGAGCATTGAGTGTCAAATAAATTGAGTTCTTTACCTGAAGATGTAAAGGCACCCTAGTAGATGAGGCAAAGATGTTTGTGTGTTCTTCTACTATCTTCTCCACCTGCTTTTGTTTTGTAGAGATACCTCATGCAAAGGTTTTGGCAGTTATAGTGACCTTCCATTCACCTTTCGACTGAACCATAAAGAGGAAAAATCTCTTGGTCTAAGATAACACCTTTATGCACTATGTCGTAGAGATCAAAGAGACTACAGTAGTTGGGACTACCTTCGGTACCCTGTAGAGTTGACCTCTCAAAATAATAATGACACTATGAGGCCTATATTAATAATTAGCATGATGTTTCCACATATATGGTTTTACTAAAATAACCTCACAAACTTAAATGGGAGAAACATCACACAATACCTCATCTTTGAAGGGTTGGATGTCGTAGTGCAAGTGAAATTGTTAGCTGACGTGGATGTCTCATCCCTGACTGAGCCAACCGATGTTGTATGGTTGAGGGTGTGGTTTCATTGTTAGGTTCAACCTCTTGATGACCTCTGCTAATATTAGATCCTTATGGCTATCATCGTCAACAATGAAATGGAGTGGGGTTCCCTTCACCCACATCTTTGAGTGGAATAGGCGTTCCCCTTCTTCAGGCTCCTCTGTTTCCTATGGTTGGACATTTGGGGTAGTGATGGACACTAGATTCTACATCATTGATATTTTTTCCCTTTTCTAGTTTCTAATCATATTTTAAGTCAGCATCCAACTCTAAGGCTTTCATCTTAGCTAATAATGATTGTTTGGAGAGACATTCATTAGTGTTGTACCAAGGGATTTTGTGGAACTCACACCACTTTCCAGTGTCCTTCTTTGACTTTATGTTACCCTTATTTTCTTGTGGTTTGGATTGGTTGTTCTAGGTCTAGCCATCTTTTCTTTGTCCTTTTCTTTGAGAGTTAGGGCCACCTTACCATGCTTTTGTTGTGATAGGTTGGCAAAACTGAAATCCCACTTATTCTTTTTATTGAACATTTACTCGATGTTAATAGCATATCAGTAAGTGGCTCCCAATGAAGAGATGTCTAGGAACTCCATATCTATTTGGGTGTACCTATGGAGGCCACTATGATACTTCATAACTAGGTGTCGCTCAAAGTATTTAATACTCAGCTTTGTGCAAAAGGTATGGAAGATGTTGGTGTACTCTGGCATTGTTTGTTCTCTCTCATGATGTAGAGTTGTCCATCTCATGTATTGGTCATCATATTTTTTAATGGGGTAGTATTTCTCCTTGAGGGCATCAACAAAATACACCCAAGTGGGTCCTAGACCAAAAATTGTACACTCATCTCCAACATCTTGCTCACAGTAAGTCTCTCACCCGTCTATGACATGGGGAAGGGATTTAAGGAGCACAAAGGTTATTTTTTCACTGTTGGAAAAATTTTGGACAAAGAAATAACCCTCTAGCAGAATTAACCATTCTCCTAAAGCGTCAGTGTCTATCTAGCCTTCAAATATAGGAATATCAAATTTAACTTGTACCTTAAAGGGATTTTCACCTTTGAAGTGACTGCTAATTGAATGTGCCTCCATTTTTGTTGGCAACTGTCAAAAGATGTGGGAAAAAGTATCCCTCATATCATTCATTTGTTGCACGAGGGACTCCTCAAGCAAGAATTTGAGGATCTCCTGCTTCGTCATCTCTATTTTCTTCTACCATCAGAGGTTTTTGGGGTCGATGGGAGTGTTCTTCCGCATGCTAAACTAGTTCAATACCCAACTCTCAATAGCCTGACCCCGTCGGGGACATGCACAAAGAAACAACAAAGAGTATATTGCTCTGATACCACTGACTCAGATTATATTGAGAACGAAATGAAGGAAGAGATATAACAAGGAAGCACAAAAAGATATTTCAATAGGCACATTAATACAGTTAAACTCAGATTCTATTAATCATTTTTTGGAATACAAAAGACTATAAAATGTAAGGCACACAAGCTAGCTCGAATGGTGGTAGCGTAAATCCCTGAAGAGAGAGATGTGTCGACTACGCTCATTCGCAAGAAGCTTATTACAAAGAGGTTGAAAAGGAATTTTAACACAAAGCATCAATGAGAAAACCCTAAACATCCAAAACCCTAACCCCAAAAGATTAAACGCCAAAATGTTTGTGGGCCACGATGTGGTTAGTTGATACACAACTTCCCAGGGAAACAACTTTTGCGTACAATCTTCATTTGGGGTGCTCAGTAACCCGTCAGAAAGGTCTAGCCAAGAAGTACACATTCTGAACATCTTAGCGTCTACTTCTAGCTACATTTCAAGCATTGTCACGCAAAAAAAAAAGTTGTTTAGGGCCTCAAAAAAACCCCGAAAGTTTGGGACCCAAAAAACTATAGAAAAACTACCAAGATGTGGAACCATTCTAAATTAGTGGATCAGGTGGGTGGCCACCAATATCCACCTAAATCATTTAACATTAAAGGTTATCATTAATCTAATAATTATTAACTTTATTATTATTAAATGATTATGATTGGAATGGTTCAAGTTGGAAACCTTTAGAAAGATCCACTCTAACCTTATAAGTTAGATGTTAGGAGAAAATTGATTCTACACTTTTTGTTGATAATACATTCCTCATCCTTAAGTACTGCCCAAGCACCTCTCATCTTGTCATGTCTAGTCGTAGGAGGGGCATGTGCATTTTTTAGTAGTAATGGGGGACATCTATGATTTGAAAACATGTTTGCTTCTTATCCTGTATATCTAATCCCTTGTGGGATAAACATGTGGCCCAGATCTAGGTTTCCATGTAATTGAGGAGCTAATACCTTAACCATAACAATGTTAGCTACGTATGAGCTCTCTTTAAAAGACCCATATCATAAATTTTGGGGGAGGCCAAAGTGATAGGGAACTATTGTTGGTTTTATGTTGTAATTAGGTTTGTTTAATAATTGGTTTTGATCCTTGAAACCCTAACTGAGAGAAGGGTTGAGTGACTGTGGTTTGCTTGGTGCACTCTTGAGGATTGAGTTAGACAAATGAAGGGGCACTAGATAGGGTGAGGTGAGAGGTGCAAACTCTAAATTCTTAATCTCACTAATTGAAAGCAAATAATCAACCTATTTAAATATTGAATAAGTTCTAGTTAATAGAATTTTTGTCAACTTAACCTTTTGACAATAACCTAACCTTTTGACAATAACCTAAAAATCATAAATAAAAGGTATCCTCAATATAAAGAGAATACATTGATTTGTTAGAAACTCTTAACTAAGAACATAATTCAAGAAGACAAGTTCTAGTTAATAAGATTTTTGTCAGCTTAACTTAACCTTTGACAATAACCTGTCATAGGTAAAGGGTATCTCAATATAAAGAGAATACATTTATTTGTTAGAAACTCTTAACTATGAAGATAACTCAAAAAGACAATCTTGGAGAGGAGACAAGGTTTCAACACCAACCTAAGAATGAGTTGAAAACGTGTTTGTTTCTTGATTAAAAGAAACATAAACATATTTTTTAATTTGGAATAAATTTTCTATTGTATTATTTTAGTTTAATTTAGCATTATTACTGGATAAAAATGAAATTAATTTCGAAGCTCCTCCCATAAGAACGCTCGACACGCTTTTTGCTTAAGCTATTACAACAATGCCTATTATTTTGAAATGAATGAGATAGTTTAACTCATGATTTTAGCAATTGTTAAAAGTTCAATTTCATAAACTTAGTTTGAAAGGTGTTAGATTAGGTCATTTTTCTTTTTTATTCTTCTTTAAGATGAGATTTTTTTTCTGAGGATATGAGGTGGTAAGCTATCACTATAATCTCAAGATGTAACTATGTACACATGATACAACTACCACTATAACCTTCAATATCAATGTAAAAACATGATACACAAAGTTAAAAGCCACTTAACAAAGAGTGTCTTAATAATACATTCTATTACCAAGCCATTTATACTTCTAAAACTATTTATTATTATTATTAAAATATTTATAATTTATTAGTCACTTTTCTTTTATATATATAAACATATAAAAAAAATTATTATCAATTTTATATATATATATATATATATATATATATAATAAATTGATTTTTTTTTACAAGATCTTTATATGATATATAAAGAATATTCATACACTTTCCTTAGAAATTGCATAAATAGTAGATAATAATAAATTAGCCCCTTTCATCATTTTTTTTTAAGTCTAAAGAGTACCTTTATATAATAAATATCATATATCACTACAAAATTTTGTAAAGTATTCTCGTTGTACTACTAAAAGCATAAAGAATTAAGAAAGAAAATTCACGACCTCAACCTATTTTTCTGCCTGGCTTCCTGCGGAGTTATTCTCCCATCAAAGCAAAAGCTAAAGCAAAGCATCCACCGAAAGCAAAAACACCGCTGCTAATTCTATCTGGAATTTCACAGTGGGCCATTACGCTTTATTCTTTTGTTAAATTCTAATCCCCACGCATTGCAAGGCAACAAATAAAAATATCCAGAGAGAGCAATATCCAGAGCTTGAATTCAACCTGTTCGGATATCGACAAGAGCCTCACTGGTTAGTTAAGAAAATACATTTGTTCTTGTCATAAGCATGAGCTTAGAATGGGGAGTGATGGGCGTGACAGTAGCAGCAGAGGTTCTCCTGCTTCTATTGGTCACATTACCCGGAACCCAACGCTTCAGAAAGAGCCTTATCTCTCTCTCCAGGTCTGCTCTGCAGCCCATGTTCTCTGTCGTTCCCTTCGCCTTCTTTCTTCTGATGGACATCTACTGGAAATATGAACACTCGTCCGAGTGCGACGGACAGCTTTGCACTGTGCAGGATGTGGACAGGGACCGTAATTCTGTTTACAGGAGCCAGAGGAACGTGATGCTAGCTGTCGGCGCTGTGGTTTTGTATTGGCTTCTTTTCAGAATTACGCTTCAGCTGATCTCCTTGGAGCAGCTTCGTCAGCAGCTGAAGAAGCTTAAAGAATCAGCGAAACCAGCTGAGTGATTTGTTCAGAGATAGTTAATGCTATTTTGATTGAAGCTCCAGGAGATCTCTGTGCTCCTCATTCTTATCCTTATGGACGTTTCAACTAAGTATTTTTGAAGTTTTTTGAAAAATTACTTCAGCTATAGATATTGATACTCGTTTCAGGTTGTAGGTTTTATTTTTTAAACTGGTCAGATTGCGTGAAATTATATCATAAATTGGCAGTAGGGTTTGGTCAGATTGCATAAAATTATATCATAAATTGGCAGTAGGTTTTGAAGTTTTTTGAAAAATGACTTCAGCTATAGATATTGATATTCGTTTCAGTTTGTAGATTATTTTTTTTAAACTGGTCAGATTGCGTGAAATTATATCATAAATTGGCAGTAGGGTTTGGTCAGATTGCGTGAAATTATATCATAAATTGGCAGTAGGGTTCTAAATTGATTGGTAAGTGCAGTATAAATGAAAGAAAATAAGTAAAAAAAGTCTCAAATTTGATTCTCACAAGGATTCAGCTAATTGTAAATTTTATCAATATAAAAAAATATGAAAAAAAAATTATATTATAATATTATAAATTTTTTATTATTAAAAAATCTCTTTTTTTTTCAGACTCATTTACACATAGGAAAACTAGTTAATTTCTTTTCTTCACATTAAAATATCTCTTTGCAATATCTTGCATCTCATTTAAGAGAAATTGTAAAGGGCATGTCGAATGCTCTTTTTACCTGTGTTTTTATGGATTTATGAAGTTTCATTCTCTGTTCATGTTTTCCATGGAGTTTGAGCATAAGTTTTATGAAATTTCAGGGTTTTTTTTTTTAGCTTTACTGTATGTATATTTTGTAAAATTATAATGATATATTTTTATGTTTAGAATTTATTTTTATATTAATATTTTTTTAATTTAAATATATTTAAAATTAAAATTGATATATTTTATTTATATTATGATGATGATGATGATGATTAACATCCACTAAGATTTAATTGGTCTATCGGACTTTAGGAGGGTAAGTGATTACTTATGATTCTTTAGAATTTTGTTTCTGTCCTCGAAAAGCATTAAGAAAAAGTTTCCAAGATCACTATACTTTTGTTAAATTAAAAGATTAAGAAGGTTGATAGTATGATCAATATATATATAATAATATTTAGATTACTTTTTATTTATTAATAAAACACATTATCTGAAATATTTTAACATTAATAATTATGTTTAATAAAACATATTATTTAAAATCTACTAATTTTAACAATTATATTATATTTATAAAACAATTTTATTTAAAATTTATTATTATTAATAATCAAATTAATTAAATATTCTTAAATTTCATAATTGAATAAAACATTTCATAAAATAACCTTAACTTATATAATTATTATGATCTTCAATTATATAAACCATTTATATTTGAGTCATGATAAAAGAAGCTTGGTATCCAAGTCACTATAGCATCTCCTTTAAAAAGGAAGTCCTTTTAAATCCATTTACTAAAGTGTTGCTTGTGAACATATTGAATCTAATTTCCATCTAAAATATCCTTTACAAATATAACTCAAACATAGTATATTTTTCTTTGAGAAAATGGGTTCCTTCAACAAAGACAACACAAATAAATTTGCAAAGTGATTTTTTATTTTGAGTTAGAACCCTTTGTTAGAATTTTTCGATTATAATAATGTTTATTATAAATATATAATCCATGTTAGCTAGGTACCTTGAAGATAAGGTATCTTTCTAAAATATTAACTAGTAGTATCAGGTTAAAGAGTTTTTGGAATTTTTCATGCGGTATGTCAAAGATGTTCATGACATGATCGAAGAACTTTTTAATGTTCATTTTTAATCATACTAATATTTATACGAAAATTATACAAAACAATTCATGGGTACATTTTAACAGGAATGTAATGTCAAAGGTGTTCATAACAGGCTTAAAAAACTTTCAATGATACAAAAAACTTTCAATATTCATTTTCAATGACACAAAGATCTCTATGGAAATCATGCAATATGACTATTGGATATATTTTAATAATATGAATATATATTTTGAAAATAAGGTATTTTCTTAAAATATTAACTAGAAGGATATAGATTAAAAATGTTTCGGAGTCTTTTCTAGTATGTCAAACTTGTTCATAATATGATGAAAGACCTTTTGATGTTTATCTTTAATGATACTAAGAGATAGTATATGGAAGTCATGTGTCAGTTAATTTAATTGTTTGAATTGATGAATGTTAAATTATTAATTTGGAAGCTCGTAAATTTGTGAGATGTCATCAAAATGTATGTAGGATCGAGAAATTAACTAATACTACTAAATTTAAAAGGACAATCAGTTAAATGGATATTTTCCAAGAATCAATATTGAGGCTATATCTGTTACAGTCTTTTATCCCTATTCATAGATATTCATGTAGCTCAATCTATAGTTCACTCAATAGTTTAAGTGATTCTCGTAGCTCCACCAAGCATCAAACTAAAGAAATATGCAGTCATAAATCATATCCAGGGGTCTCAAGGTTGTAAGTCCAAGTCCTATAGCTTTCACTCTATCAAAATTCATGTGTCAACAATGTTGAAGATCTATGCAAGCACACCACACTCACACACGGTTGTTAACACACATGAATAGAATTTAAAGAGTATAAATAAATGACATAAATGAGATAAACATAAAGAAATTGAAATGAATTTTTTTTTTGTTGTTAGAAATGTGCCCATAACCTGTGAGGTCAGAAATTTTAACCATTACCTAAGAAACCACAACCCAGGGGCATATAAGTTGTCAAAATCACTGGGGGATCGCACTCAGCCTGGGTTGCACCAACCCTTATCATGGATGGATTTTTGGGTGTCCCCTCATGACTAAACTCACTGAAAGGGTATTGAACTCGGGTCGCCTAGCAAACAAAACCCACACCTTAATTGATTGAGCTAGCGGGAATTGACTAAAAATTGAAGGACATGGGGGTGGGGTTTGATCCACTTATGTGTGTATGGATCACAATATCATTTAATATAATATCTCTGTGTGCAACCACATGTTCTACCACTACCTCAAGGTGTCCCCATGGCCCTAAGGTAAGTGGCCCTCATTGGAATTGAACCTTTCCCAATGGTGAAAAAATCATCACTTTCCACCATTGGATCCAACCCCTTTGGGAAATTGAAATGCAATTTAACAAGGATATAAAACAAGAAATAGACTAACCTATGAAATAGATAAAAAAAAAATGCACAAATTAAATACAATGGAACAAGATAACTAATGTGTATGACATACCCAAATAAGGGGGCCCTCTTGAATGAGCATGCCCTGCAATAAATCCACAGTTTCTAACTCACAACGTGTGGCAAGAAATTATTTGTATTATCAACAATAAGTAGAGGGACATTCTTTCCCAATTAATTAAACACGATGAACTCCCTATAAGACTGATATCCCCCCTCATTTATACATACAACTTATATGCCATAAGAGGAATGAGGTTACAAGAAGCTAAGACTAATCCTCTAATATGTGGATCTCACAATCATCATATCTTGGATTTAGTTTAATGACAATGGAGGTTGGTGTTGCATTCAATGAGTTTGGAATCAATCAAAACAACATGAAACCATATTGATGCCCATATGGAAAAAACCCATGTGCCTAAATTCGTCCACAAGAGACGCAATCATTCAAGTCAACAAGGCGCTACCAGATTTTTGAAGATGACAGTCAGTTACCAGAATCTTGGAAATAATCATAAAAATGTGTTTCAAGATATGCCCATACATTCCTTGTTGTGCACTTTTCAAGAAATATGCCTATTTGTTGCCTATATGGCTATATTCTACACAAAACCCATGTCACGGAATTTCTTTATTCGTCCTCATTTGCTTCGAAACAAGGATAATTTTAAGGATGCAAATTTATATTAAAATGTAGAAACGTGGGCTAATATTACTAGTTCTTAATATGCAAAATGTAAAATGTTTGGCAATAGTTTTGTAAAACTATTCAAATTTCTAAGGATTTAATATAGTTTCTATAAAATTTTGGCGATTTTTAAGGTAAAATAATTTTTTTCTATGGAATTTGGGCGAATCGTTTTTAGAAAAAAAGGAAATTGGCAAATATTTTTTTTGGGAAAAACCATGGAAAATTAGCCCATAGGCGGAATTTAGCCCCTAAAATCATCTATCCTTGGAAATGACGCGTCAAAACCACCTATGGAAACTGTCCGCTACAGGAAATCTAGTAGGAAGGGTGCTACTGGATTTCTTGAAAGTGCCTAAAACATGTTGAAACTTAGGAAATGGTTAGACAAAACGATTTATTAATTCTAAATATTGATAAAAAAAAACAATGGGAATTTTAAGGAAACGGTCAATTACCTAATAAAACTCTTTTAGTAAATCCCTTGCAGAATGACATAACATAGTGGTATAGGTGATAGGAAAATGGTGAAATAAGGGAAATAGATAGTCAAAAGGGGGGTTTCTAATAGTGAAAAATACATCAAAACATGGGCCCAACATCTCTCCCAGACCAATGGTGATGCATGTCTTCATGCATCTTTTTTTGATCACTTCTGGTAGTCCAAAAGGAACTTAGGCCATGTCCTCATGCATCTTTCTTTTAGATCACTTATGGTAGTCCAAGAGGCACTTAGGCCCAACTAATTGATGGGTGTCCAAAATTTGTATAGTACCATGTATATTGTCATCGCTAAAACTAGTTGCATATGTGATCTGGTCCTCAAAAATAATCCAAAAATTTCTTTTCCAAAACTTGGGACAAACCTCATGCTTAATGATGTGGATGTGTGGCTAAAATATCTAGATTTTATGTGGAAGCTCCATGTTGTGACTTCTCCCTTTTCATTGCAATGAGCATTTGATAGTGGAAAAAAGTAGTAACTTATGTACCTGAAAATTAAAATTACATTATATGCATATTCCTCACGCCTTATGAAACGCGTGATTGAAGTACATTCAACTCCTACAAACAAAATCATCGGTGTTGAACTTTCGCATGCATTCTTAGAGAGTTCCCAATTGGGATATATCTTTTGTACCATCATGCTTCAACAAAACACGTTCATGCTCCATATTAATTGATTCACTAACACTTTGAGAATGTTCATAAAACTGATGAGCATCTTCACCTACATTTGTCAATATTTTGTTATCAGTACCACTGCCACATACCAACTTCATTAGGATTTTGGAGAAGACGATGTGGTTATTTTGGGTAAGTGGCTATTAGAAGTGTCGATATCCCATGTTGTCTAGGGTAGCAGCGAAAATCATGAATTCCAAAATACAATAGTTTTGTTGAACAATCTCAGGAATAAATAAATGAATTTTCCCCATATGATGCTACTAAATATTTTATCAAATATTTCTTAAGTGTTCATCAAATATAATCCAAGCACTAAAACTGCCCTAAGTTTTCATGTCCTCGTGCAAAGAAACATTTGTTTAAGGTCTACTTCCTTGAGTTCTTTTTTTAGTATCTTAGTTTCATATTTCTTCCTTTTTTTAATTTAGATGAGGCAACATAGGTTACAAGAATAGAAAATGGTGCTTCCCTAATAAGTGTATTTTTAAATTCTTCAGGCTCAATCCTACTACTTTTTATCTTAGAACATAAATCTATCGATGTTACTGGATTAATTGAATTCTTCTATGTGGGAACTAGCTTCTCTAACTTTGAAGAATTTGGGAACTAGCTTCTCTAACTTTGAAGAATTAGTAGTCTTCTTGGTAAAATGGCATGTCCTTGACCACTTGGGGATGCTTTTAAAAAATCCCACATTTTCCTTCAAATCATCATGACATGGTTGTGAGTTCTAGGATGCTTGTCGCACAACAATTCTAGTAATCATGTAGCTACAACAATCAAAGCTTCAGAAACTATAAATGACAAATGTCCCTTCTGAGCATTAGAGCCATCAAATTGTTTTGAAAATGATTGGGTTACTTAGTAATTATACCCCTGAAGCTTTGATGTAGTTTTCAATTACTTCCTAATTGGTTGGCAATACATCAAAGAGTTGTACATTTAATTATCAATCTGAGGTCATATCTTACTTACGAACTGTTGTGCACTGTATATTAAAAAAGTAGTGTTGTTTTGATAAAGGGTTGTAGTAATTTTAATGTCAAAAATCAAATATTCACGATACTTAATATGTACTATTCTTTGAGTTGTGAAAAAGTGAATATCACACCTACAAGAAATAAAAAGTCACACTTGCATAATTTAAATCACACTTGCAGAAATTAAATCACACTTGCGGAAATTAAAAATCACACTTGCATAAATTAGAATCACTTGCGAAAATTAAATCACACTTGCAAAAATTAAATCACACTTGCGGAAATAGAAGGGTGAGTGCACAAAGTTGGTGGATGATAAAGTGGCAACGGGGTGAGTAGGAATGTGCATCCACAAGAATGTGTGTGTGT
>JASDQU010437855.1:75452-96523 GCA_032191745.1 Picea mariana | reverse complement strand
TGCCACGTGTCCTAAGCTAGTTCACCCCGTTGGCACCCTATGGTGCAATTGGTCGGTGTCGGAGGTTTTTTGAAGGAAATTAATGAAAGAACTCGTAACACTTTTTCGATCCCCGATCCGCCCACTAGGAGAGAGACATGATGGGACATTTTAGCACTAGATACGCCACAATCTTGAGCCTTTAAGGAAGTAATTAATTCTAAATCCCAGATTAGTTGCTAATTCATGTGCGAATCAAAAGGACCATTTTAGCATGCCGATACAATGTATCACCCCCCGCTCCTCTGCTGTCAACCCACGTAGAATTTATTTCGCAAATATTCTGCCGTAGGTGGTTTTGAATTTGCACTCATTACTCAAGTTAACTGGTTGATGCGACTAGTAAGACCGCTCCCGTTAAAATCCTTTGAGTCGTCGTAAACAAGACTATTCTGTCTGCGAAGAAGTCTGGGACACCCAAAGGAGTGAGATGAATGAGCAACAGGGAGCTTCCAAGGTTCAGTGAGTATTAAACAACATGTTTTAGCAAGAGTTTCAGTATGTACCAGTCTATGGATGTTTTTCGCTTCATTTTGGTTTTATCCAATACTTCTCTGTACACAGGCCTAAAGGATCATTTTGTTTGCAGGAACTATGCCTCCGAAGAAACCTAACACAAGGAAATTTCCAAGAGCACCGAAGCTGTAGGAACAAGAGATGGGAGAAGTTTCCTCCCCAGCGGTGGCAAGACAATTGGAATTCACTCCAGAGCCGGTGTCCATCATCAAAACGACCACCAAGAAATATTTCATTCATCCCTCGGCCTTTGGAGACATGGAGGAAAACATAGGAACCAAGACAACATTCCTGCACTGGGACGAGATTTTCAAGAAAATCAAGCAAGAAGAGTTCCCTGAATATGCCCCGCACAGTGATCCCAAGACAAGGAAGCTAGATGATGAATTTTTTCTCAATATCCAAAGAGATTATCTACATATGGTGACAAGAAGAACCCCGGTTCTTCCTTGCATTGAACTCCTGAAGTGGCTTATTGGCCACATAGACACTCAAATATTTCTGGTTAATGACGACAACGGTGAATGCGTAGGAGTTTTCCTCCCAGTAGATGTTCAGAATTACTACAAGTTCAGAGAGCCGGTGGAGCGGCTGAACACTGAGTTTGTTTTGAGTTTCTATCAGAAACACGACATCAAAAAGTTGATGGCGTCATGGTGGAGAGAGGAAAAAAAGTTCACCAATCGAACCTCTAGCTAGTACTCCACGGCTAACCTAAGGGAGGCATACATTTATCTAATGACCCTCCTCTTCCGCCTGCATGGGGAGAAATATTGCTCAAGGTTTTGATAGGCTTGGATGCCTCTATATTTCACTATAGCCATTTTCGGGACAGGTTTTAACTGGGGCACCATCATCTCAAAACAACTGAGCACTTGCATTCAAAAATCTCAGACGTCAAAGAGGGAGAAACCCCATCCTTCTATATGGATTCCTACTTGTTGGACATCATCTATGCTAGAAATACCTTTGCCAGAATGAACTTAATCTGGCACGCCTCTGAGCTCCCGGTACATGTATATTTCGACGTCCTGTGGGAGAATAGGTACAAGAAATCCTACTCTCTCATTTGTGATCAATTTATCACACCTATTCCTTATTTACTATTCAATAAGGAGTGCCCAAGGCTATTGGATGAAGCCAAAAAGGTTATATCAAAAGTTGGTCACTCGTACCTAGATGAGCGCAATACCTATATCAAGGTTTTCGGCACCACTGGGGCACCCCATATATTACCTGTGTATGTCCCTGATCGAATGGTAGTGGGGAAAGTCTATTATCAGACAGTCCTGGAAGGATAAAATGCTACACTGGTAAAAGATAAGAAGTGAGCCTTCATACCCTATGGGTTTGATATTAGTTTCTACATGGTAAAGGATACTGCGCAGACCAAACAGGAATGTCTAAACCAATTGGAGTTCTGATTCCATATTGGTCTCTTTCGCAAACATGACCCCAAAGGTTTAGTCCTAAAGCACGCATCACAAGCATCTTCTTGTTGGCCATATGACCATGATAGGGTTGAGGAGGAGGTTTTCACCAAAAATGCTCAAAACTGGGAGGAAGTGATGGCGAGGATGGATGAACCTAAGGCAAACAGGTTCAAGGCCTCGAGTTCTGAGGAGAAAATGATGATCTTGGAATAGTCAGCTCAAGATCTCCTCAGGGCCAGGGAAGAAAGGATTATATCCAAATCAGCTGAAGCAGCGAAAGCTTCCCAGGAATCCACTGGAACAACATAGGTTTCCCAGGTAACCCCGGTACTGAACTGGAATTCTCTCGAAGCTTGGGGTGCAATGGAAAGAGGGACACTCTTGTTTCACCATTCTCAACAGATGGTCGATCGGGTGTGGGACGATCCAGACCTCTCCAAGTCGACAAGGATTCCAACTCCTAACCCAAAAGAAATCCCGGTGAGGCCAAACCACCCTGAGTTCATAGACTTGGAGGACATTAATGGATCAGATGACCCTGAATCCACAGTGCTACCGACTGGATCACTAGTAGGTGTGATGACTTAATCAAAAGCAGGTCGTGTATCAGTAGGAATAGGCACGCTTGACCCCCTATGTGAGCTAGGCCAAATCTACGAAGTTGATGAGAGCCCAGAAGCATCTCTCGGGACCCCTACGTGTGTCCAAGAAGAAGAGGGACCTAAAAAGATTTATGCTCATGATCCCAAGGTCCAAACTCAGGAGGTCACTCAAAAGGAAACAGAAGCCAAAAGTGTTCTTGATGAAAATATGCCCAATGATTCGAAGACACTAGAAGAAAGCCCGAAATATAAGTCAGAACCATATGAGTTGAAGAAAGAATCACTGCCAAAGGACATCAACGTTTCAATAGCCGATGCACAAGTAATTATCGAGCCCACTCCTGACGCCTCTATTTCATCTAATACTCAGACCCCTGACAAGCAACAGGTAGAGTGAGCCTTCGGAGCACAATGAGGAAGTTCGAGAGCATGATCTTGAACAAGTATACACCACGAAAAGTTTGGGAAACATACTCACATGGGGTGATCAACAGATTCCTGAACCAGTTGACGAAGTGGCTGATATATATGCGATCGCTTATGATCGAAAGAGGAAGGCCATCATCCAAAGAACCACAAATAAAAGGAGGGTCACATTGGATCACTCCATAATCATCACCACAGAAGAAAACCTGATAAACACAGGAAATTCCCGAACATAGGAGCTCCTTGGCGTGGGAATGACAATCTTGGAAGCCACCCGGGATAGAGCCAAATGAGATGAAATGGAGTTGGACGCTGCCTAGAAAGAAATAGAGCATTTACGCCACCTGGCAGAGTACTATCAAGGCGCCACCCAGACCGCAATATACCTGAAAAGGGAGTTCGAAGAATCTTATAATAAATTCACAAAGGAGCGGCACCTGTTTATGACGAGGATATCCGAGTTCCAAGAGGACACTCTCATGGCGCTCGCGACAAGAAAAGATGTGGAGCGGTGGTATGAAAGAGCGCAACAAGCTATAGAGAGACTTGAATACATTAAGACAGTCCAACAGGGCCGAGAAAAAGAAGAACACAACATCTTGATGATAAGCAAAAGTAGCCTTGATCACATGAAGCGATCAACCCAATATTGGTCTAAGATGTCTCGAGAACCACATTGATAAATTTAGGAATAGTGGGTCAAATGTGAGAAACATTGGAGAAAGATCAATGAAGCAATGAAAGATATCGGAGTCTCCGATTTTGGGACCCCCAAAGAATTCATTGACTTGTGCAATATAGTCGCATTGCACGTCAGGCAGGATGCATCGTGGGCCGAAGAGCTAGCAAAGATGACCGATACAGCGTTGGGGCAAGTGCAACGATTTGCAGAACATCCGATTAGATCTCAGAAAGTGCTACAACAGTTAAATGTCAGTCTAGTGAAGTACCGGGCACATGCGGTGGAGATGAGGGGAGTTTATGTGGCTCTAATGGATTAGCATAGATTCCCATGGGCTCAAACTTACGAAGAGCTATTCATCCGCTGGTACGAGTATGAGAAAAGTGACCCTTTCAAGTGATACACTAAATTGAGTGTTAAATAACATGTTGGAAGGGGATTCCATGTAGTGAATTTCGTTTTGTTAAAACTACACTTAGCCATTATTTTCGGTTGCATTTTATGATATAAATAAGAACGTCGACCAATTAGTTAGAGGTCGATGGTTGTTGCGAGACTCTTTCTTTCTGGTTGTTAAGAATTATTTTGAAGCTCCCTCTAATTGAGAAGTCCTTTTGGACCAAAGACACATTTATTTTCATCAAATGCATGTATAATTGGGCGTGGAGAACAACTATTTCCTATCTCATTTCATGAACAAATGTAACAAGTAAGAGCTATCAAATATATTGTAAAGTTATATGGTGCAATTGCTTTGCTATTATTTTCTTTAATGATAAAGATGATGAATCGTTGTGTGATTATGTGATGAACGATTATGGTAGATATATTATTTTGCTTACCATTTATCTTGTCACATATGTGTTTTTATTTCTAATAATTATCAATCTCGGACAGTAATTGAATGCTCACATGGTTAACGTATTAGTACTAGGCATGTGGTATAGAATTTTTGTCTACATGCTTGAGCAGCAGGTTATCCCAAGTTCAACCTCTTCCCCAGTAGTTAGAATTTAATCATGTTTTGTTGCCAAGTTGGTTTATACTGACTTAAAATATCAAAATCGATCCCACCCAAGAGAAAATACAAAAAATAGATAGTCCTAACTGAAGGAAGAGCCTTCGCAAGAAAACATAAAGCCCATCGATAAATTGGCTAGATCACAAGATCTGGAGAACCATTCCACTCATAAATGCTGCAGAGTCTAATTGGGCCTTAGTGGCGGGTTTGGTTCCTACTGTTGAATTAAGGGATATAGGACCCATCAATAGGACACAAATGAAGATTTGAGGGTTAAGTTTTCATAAGAGAGGGAAGAAGTCCAATGGGGAGAGTTTACCCATGTCTATTAAACCAAAACCCGTTTCTTATTTTTTTTTCTAAATTATCCTTACCATGAACCTTTCATTATTTGTTGAGTGTTCTAGAGCCCAATCATTTAATTCATGTAAGAGGGTGGGTGAGAGAGTCACACCCAATAGTTATTGGAGGTATGGGGCTGAGAACAATCAACCTTGGGAGGACTGTGAGTCAAACAAGCAAGAGAAAAAAGGGGAATTTGTATGGGGAGGAGACTAGAATTACTCATTCACATTTCTGCATGGAGAGCAATTTTTACATGGAGTTTTCTGCACAACAAAGAAGTTATGAGTGTTGAATCTTGAAGGCAGTTGTCGTGGGAAATTTTGGCAGTTTTTTGGAGCTATAATCTCATGGAGAAAGAGACCACGTGCCTGTGAGTAACGTTATGTACAAAATTTGTCCAAGAAAGAAAGTGTTTTTTTGTTGAGCGAATTTGTGATGGAATTGTAGAATCTTGAGGTCTCAGCTGAGAGATTCCTGTCAAACCTATGTTGCAATCCCTAGAGGGGAGTGGAAAGGCCCAAGGGACAATGAGAAATGAAGGGAGATTCCATCCCTTAGATTGTATAGGTTGAGGGGAAGGTAGCTAGTGGAATGGAATTAGCTGAGATTTTGACTGTTGAGAGGGGGACATTAGCCAGCTTTAGGGACCACCGTCTCTTGTGGATTCATAACCCCAACTCAAGGGTGTCTTGTTGTTAAAAACTAGAATGACAAGGCTATGGTTGGGAGGAACATCTATCCTTTACAATGGGTTGCACATTTTATAATATAAGTGTTGTTATTTGCTGTGTTTATTTATGTATAATGTTGATATTGTTGTTGTGCGATTTAATCTGAGATATAATTGGTTATTATTGCTTGTTGTGAACAAAATGGTGCATTTAAATACATGTTTATGTGGTTGAATGTTGTTGTATGTTATTTAGTTGTTCCTATGCATAGTTAAGAAATTGTATTTCACGCTTCTTTTAAAGTAGAATAGACAGTTGCATGTGTATGAATGCCATGCTATTATTTCCACATTTAGATTCAGTATTAGAAAATTTCATTGGTTCATTTTAGCAATCACATTACTGGGAAAAATGGTGGAAAACCATAGAGAAAATCCCCAAATTCATGGGAAAATTTGAGTTTTAAATTACCCAGAACTCTCTGAGACATTTAATGGCATCAATAGGCCGAATTTCAAAGTTAGATTCAGTCTGCAAGTTCGAATTTCACATTTTTATGGGGGGCAATGGAGTTGGGAGAGTTTAAAGAATTGATGACCAAGATTGCTTTTGATCTCATGATTGACAACCCAGATTCATTTTAATAAATTTAAATTTTTTTAATGTTTTCAAAGTTTGGAAAAGTTGTCAGATCGATGATCGAGATTCATTTCAAAAGGTGGGAAAATGAGCTATATTGATGATGTGGATTCATATTTGGTCATTGGGAGATTGGAACAAAATCGACGGATGAGATCATTTTGAGTGGGAGATTGATGATCGAGATTCGTCGGGGAATTTGGCCAAAATTTATAAGTGTTGAAGTTCACCAACAAAATTCCCCAATGGTCAACAATCAACATAATTTGAGAAATGTTTCATGCATCAAAAGATGATCATCGATCACAAATAGTTGATGATCGGGGATCAAAATAATTTAGCGAATATTTTATTTCGACTAAGAGAAATCTCTGATCATCTATGGATGATGATTAGGGATTGGTAGAAGTTGGCGAAGGTTTCATGCATCTGAAGGAAATATTCGATCATTGATGGCCGATGATCGGACGTCGACAGATTTAGTAAGGTGTTTTAAATTATTCCAAGAGAAATGGTCGATCGTCGATGAAGGAAAAGAGAATGATGATGTGTCATGCTACGTTAGCATCCACGTGTCATGCCATGTCAACAAGCACATGTCATGCCACATTAGCCAAGTTTTTTCCTTAGAATGACATGTCATGCCATGTCAACATTTACGTGTCATGCCACGTCAGCATAGTTTCCATGTCGAACAAGAGATGGACAATGACCGATGGTCGAGGTTCAGTGAAATTGTAACTAAGCTGATCGTCAAAAGAATTTGTCGATGGCAGATCGTCAATGATTGGGGATTGGCGAGATTCATGGGAAATGTTTGGTTTGTAAAGAGAAACTACCAATGGTTGATGGTCAAGCATTGGGGAGATCGGTGGGAAATTTTGGTTTACAAAATAAAATAGTCGATCTCCGATCACCGATGGAGAGTAGATCAACAGTCCAGACACCTTAAATAAGACACATGTAGCATACATGGATAAATTGAGAAAAACAACCAAAACTTCTCTGGACCATAACTTTCAACTCGAAGATTTAATTGGAGCAAACAAATAGTCATTGGAAAGGTCTTGAGAATAAGAAGACATATATCCACCCTTAATTTTCAATTGGAAATAAAGTAATAATAATATTTCTGTAATAGTAAGTGAGTGGAAAATTACAACTTGTGAATGTTGTAACTTTTCACTCAGAACTCAGGATGAGGCATGAGTACAACCATTGGAGAGTTGTTTCAGAGAAGAATGTATTTAAGGAATCAAATGTTGAATTGGTGAATTATGTTCTTCATAAATTGATGTGAATAATAACTTGTAATCTAATTGATAAATATTTTTCAATATACTTAATTCTAACAGTAATTATTACATGCACATTGTTGCATACTTAGAGATACAAAAAAGTAGAATTCAGTTCCTATATGAGAACTAGAAATATGGAGGATGAAAAAGGGTCTTACAACCACGAAGAGGAAATCATAAGTTTTCATGTCAGCATGGGAAATGCAGAGACATAGTCTAATGTAATAAGAGACAGAAAAGAGCTTGTAACTATGAGAATCTTGCAAAGAGAAATGCAGATCTATAGGGATAATAATGAAAGGATCATGAAAGCCCAAGAGGAGATACTACAAAGCTTGAATATGTTTCAAAATAAAGTCAACAAAGATTTAGGTACAAAGCAGGAAGCTAGTGCAAGGAAAGTGGAACTATCTACATCCCATGATAACATAGATGATCATGGAAGATATAGTCATTCAAGGAGTGTTAACAGGCATCAACATCGTCATTCTATGTGGCACTCGACTAGAAGAAAATATGCACGTTCAAGGTCGGAGAGAAGCCCAAGTAATTCTCTTGTTAGACATCATAGGAGGATATATGGGTCTGATAACTTGCAAGGGGAGCTGAGGAAGATCAAGCCACCATAATTTGATGAAGATAACAAGAAAGGACAAGATGCATAAGCATGGTTGCTGGAAATGAGGAAATGTTTCCAGTTACATGACTACTCATCAAATGTGGAAGTTAGAATTGCAACATACCATTTTCAAGGAAAGGAATCTATGTGGTGGGATAGACTAAAGTAGATTAAACACCTTGATGATAAGACATTTTCTTGGAAGTAGTCCAAGAAATATTTTCAGCAACAGTTCTGGTTAGAGCAATATTATGACAAGAAAATGAAATATTTCTTTGAACTCAAACTTGGTAACATGACCATGGATGAATACAAGAGAAAGTTCTTAGAATTTCTCAGGTATGCGAGTTTCATCAAGGATGAGAAGAGAAAAATTCAGAGGTTCTTGAGTGGACTTCCATCCTTCTACAATGATATAATTTAGTTGGATGAGCCAAAAATTAGAAGAAGCCACAAAAAAAACTAAACACTTGTATGAACAAAACAGAGGAAGGTTAGCTTTCCAAAAGTCTTGGGATGATAAGAAGAAAGGAAAGATGGATCAAAGGAAGAAAGGATTCAAGACACCTTTCATAAGGAATAGTTCTCAAGCACACCAACAAGGGAATCCATCTCAAGGTTATCATAAAATGATAGATTCCTCGGGAAAGAGGCCAAGACAATTGCCCATAAAGTGTTGGGGATGTGAAGGAGATCACATGTATAAATATTTTCCTCATTGGGGAGATAAGATGAAGACTATGCATAACATAAATAAAGAGGAGACAGTAGAGGGCATGAGCAGAAGCATGCCAAGGATCTATGTAGCCTTCGAAAATAGACAAGCAAACTATCAATCCCACATGATTGAAGTGGAAGGTGTTAAGCACTCAACACACCCTAAAAGATTTTATGAAATTCTGTCACTTTTGGGCACCAATTGTTTTCTTTTGTTTTGTTGTATGAATTGATTCCACTATGGAGGGATTGCTAATTTTGTTTTCACGTCTTTTCATCGATCAAAGTGGATTTGTTTGAACCTGTCAATGTGAAAACCTTTGTGTTTGAGAGAACTTGGCATTCTAACTAAGAATATACAGCTGAAATTGTGACTAGCGCACCTGTGTTCGACGTCGGAAAAATCCAGGCAGGAAAAATGACCACACAATAACAATAATCGTCGACCGCCGATGTATCATCGACATCGGTAAAAGGCAGAGTAAATTTGCGCTAGTTGTTTTCCAAGAGATTCAAGAGTTAGCCAATTTCCCATCGGTGTCAGTGGAATGCGAGAGGACTAACATGTTGACATGAGCCATGATAAATCCCCTATAGCCAATGAAAGATGCATTTTTTAGAGGTCGGTAAAATATCAAAAGGTTAAATCATTGAAAATTTCCGCATGGACACATCACCGATCGCTGACCCCCGATGCACTTTCGACATCATAAATTTTTGAGGGGGTTAATCCGGGAGCACTTGGTTAAGATTATCGTTGATCGCTGATCCTTGATACCTTTTTTGAAATCAGTAAGGTAGGATCTGTTGTTAAAATGACTAGCTAAGAAAAAAAAAAGTCCATGATTCCAAGTAACACGATTAAACGAAGATGCCAGTTTCAAGTGCCACGTGTCTTTGCCACATAGGCATTTCATATAGCCTAGTTTCATACTGAGTCACCTTAAGTTTTCCTTTGTCCTATTCACACTTCTGAGTCAAATTTCCCACGTCATCTTTGCATGACAAGATGGATCGACATCGAGGTTTTTCTAGGAGATATCAATGAGCAGTGTTTAAGGAGAAGCCCTGACTCCCAATCCACCCATTAGATTAGCGAAACGATGGGATGTTTTCAACATGAGATACGATCAGATTCTTCCATTTAATAGGACAGTTAAGGTTTCTCTCAACATACGTTGCTACCCTGTGCGCTGATTGAACAACGAGAATTTGAAATCGTTGATAGACCACATTATCTCCCACGCCCGTGCCACCAACCTACGATTGAATTTGATTTTAAACATAATGAATATCTGGCGGAAGATTTTGTAGAACTGCACTCATGTCCCGAATTGAATAACTGATGCGACAAGGTGAGTATGATTTATTCTTAAATCACTAAGATAACTTCGAACACATTCATTCTCCACACAATTTTCCATTTCCAGAGCAACCGAAGAAGCGAAGAGAGCGTCTCAAGAGTTGTGTTTTATTTTTAGACTATCAAAACCAAGTTAATCTAGCAGAAGAGGTATGTGTTAAATTTTATTAGTTCGACGGTCATAATTTGTTATATATCCACATTTGATCTTTTACACACTGTCTAACTATGTTCTAGCTGTAGGGAAAAATGCCTCCAAGAAAGCCAAAGACCAGATGCTCGCCGAGGGCACCAAATTTAAAGGAGGCAGAGATTGGTTAAGGTTCTTCTCCTAGAACTGCGAGGGAGTTAGAATACACTGCCAGGGTGGAACCAATCATTAAAATCTTGACCAAGAAGACATTCATTCAACCCTTGAATTTTGGAAATATAGAAGTGACCACTGGTTCCAAAATAATGCACCCACAATGGGGAGATCTATTCAACAGAATCAACCAGGAGGATTACTTAGAGTTTATCCCACACAATGACCCAGATGTAAGGGCACTTGATGACCAATTTTTCCCGAACATTCAACGATCGTTCTTGCACATGGTAGCCTGTCGAAATCCAATTTTCCCATGCATTAAGACCTTGAGTTGGTTAATTGATCACACAGACACAACTAAATGCCTGATCAACGATGAGAATGGCGGGTGTGTTAGAGTTTTTCTCCCGACAGAAGTCCAAAAATACTACAAGCTCAGGGATCCAGAGGAGTGACTGAACACATACTTCATGGTGAAGTTCTATGAGTTCCATGACACCAGCTGATTGATGGCCTCATGATGGAAGGAATACAAGAAATTTACAAATTGAAGTAATGGATGGTATGGGACAGTGAACTTGAGGGAGCCATATATCTACTTTATGGCTCTCATCTGCCAATTATACAAGGAAAAGGACTGCACCAAGTTCTTAGAGGCATGGATTCCCCTGGCGTACACTGTGGCTATTTCAGGGAGTAGTTTCAACTGGGGAGAAATTATCTCCAAGCAATTGAGCACCAATGTACTGCAGGCTCAAACGCCGAAAGAAGGAGAAGCTCCTGCTTTTCACATGGCCTCATACCTACTAGATGTAATCTATGCGAGGAATGTCTTCACCGATATGAATTTAAGCTGGCACATTGCAAAATTTCTTGTTCATGTCTACTTTAGCATCCTATGGGAGAACATGTACAAAAAGTCTTATGCCCTTATTTGCAATGAATTGATCGCCATGATTTATTTCATTATATTTAAAAAGGAATTCTCAAGGCTGTCTGTAGCATCCAAGAAAATGATCTCGAAAGTAGGCCATTGGTATCTAGATGAAAAAACAACCTATATCAGGGTGTTCAAGGCCACCAAAGCACCACATTTTCTCTCTACTCACATCCCAGACTGACTCATCATAGGAGAAATCCGTTATCAGACTATCCTGCAGGGCTATGACTCCACTTTGGTTAAGGAAAATAAACGAGCATTTATACCCTATGACTTCCATGTGGGGTTTTATATAGTGAAGGACACTCCTCAAGCCAAATAAGAGGGTTTGCATCAGCTTGAATTTAGGTTCCCTACAGGTCAGTGTTGGGTTACGAAAAAGGTATAAATATCTTCCTTTTTGTCCACAGTTTATGATATCATTCTGATTGACTTTTCAATTAATTAGGAATAAATAGGAAAGAACATGATTAATATGTCTCTTAGAGTTGTTATTTAAGTTTTGTTAAATAGATTCTAAATTACGATTGTAATGGTTTGATTTTGTTACAGAATTGGACAAATAATTGCCAAAGATAACCAAAGAGATTTTGGCTATGCTCAAGCTATTGGAGATTGAAGACTTTTTAGGCGCAAAGCAGTTTGAAGATAATACATTTGCTATATTGTAATTTTGTAATAGTAAATCAATCCTGAGGATCTTTCGATCCTTTGGATAGCTTGATTTACCCAACTATTGTAATATATAAGAGGATAATAGATCCAGAAAAACATATAGAAAAAACTGTATTTTAAGTATTCAGATTCAGAATTGCCCTGCGTGAGCAGTTGTTGTAAATGTTTAACCAGTTATGGAATCAATGAAAGTTTTGAGTGTTTTTATCATCCTTGCGTTCTGAGTTTCTCATAGTAGTACTTCTAAAGACTGAGGGCCCAGTCTGAAGAAGCTACTATCTCGTTTTGTAATTATATCAGTTCAGAGTTTTGATTTCTATTTCGTGATTCAGATTTCTTTTAATTGCATGAGCGTATCAATGAATTGATGATTGTTTGCAGAAGACATACATTTCCTTAAGTATTCACGATTGTTTTTATAATTTCCATTTATGAAGATTGTTGCTTGACAGTTCCTCACATTTTCATCTTCGCTGTTACTTTGCTTTAGATTTACAATTGTTGTTCCTTTCAATTAAAGTTACATTAGTTGTTCCTTTCAGTTAAGGTTACGATAGTTGTTCCTTTCCGTTAAAGTTACATTAGCTATCCCTTTCGATTAGAATACAGTTGTTATTTCTTTCCACAGATAGAATAATTCGCTATGTCCTTTCCAGTAATTAGAATTCATGATTGATAGATTAAATCTGCAAGTCCTTTCTTAGATTCAATTACTTCTTTATAGTTAATTGAATTCAATTAGATTAATTAGTTCCTTTCATTTTACAACATCTTAGTCATCAGATTTCAATTTCATTTAGTTCTTAGAATCTTTGGTGAACATTTGAGGAACTTGATTGTTGATGAACTCAGATATGGTTTAGCTACACGATTTTAGGCTACCTGCATAAACTTTGCCGATATTCTTGAGATAAAAGACAAATCCTTGGGTTGATAAATTAATGTTAAACTAAGGTTGCTTTTAGGACATCTTTGGAGACCAAAATTTTGGCGCCGTTGCCGGGGAGAATGTCAAAGGTAGCATAGGTTGTCTCTGGAGGACCAGGTATTGAAGACGGAAGGTAAGAACCTACACATGCAATAAGTAAAATGCTTATGCCAATGCTTACCTCCAGTTGACACTTAAAAACGTTTCATAGGTGTTTATTTTGTTGTTGTGTGAAGTGTGTATGACTAGAAAGAAGGATATTGAAAAACCAAAACCCCCACCAAAAACTACCAAAACCCAGGGTTCGGTGATCCCTGGAAGAAGAACTTTCATAGACGAAATCATAAAAAAAAGGTGAATCTCAAGATTCGGTTGGACCTAGGAAAGGACCCACTTGAATCCCTCAAGCAATAGTTTCACCAACTACGGCCCACACTGAGATTCATAGAAAATCTAAAGGGACCGAGCAGAGTTTTCAGAATACAGATCTTCCATCTCTCAACCCCTTGGAAGAGGGAAGCTCTAATAATCTGGAGGAGGGAATAGGAGAAACTAGCGAGGTTTCCAAGGCATACCCACCACCACCACCTAATATTGAGTCTCCTGTGAAAGAAGGAGGCATATCTGAAATACCAGATAAAGGGAGTGCAGTCAAAACCCTAGGAAGACCAAATAATCAACAATTTGAAATAGAATACCCAGATCAAGAACCTCCTAAAACTTTTTGGCACATCTTCGAACAAATGGCACAAGCAAATCAACAACAACCCCAGACCTCCACATTGGAGTATCCAATAGTTGATCCAGTTGCCAATGCCCCCATGAAAACAATTCCCTTACAAAACCTGCCAACCTTCCATGGATTGATTTCAAAAGACCTGGATGCATTCCTATTTGAATTTGATGTCCTATGTAGAGGGTATGACTACACCTTTGAACCCCAAAAATTAAAACTATTCCCCTCTACCATGAAGGGAGCAGCTCTATGCTAGTTCATGGGATTGGGAGGTGGAACCATCAATTCATGGGACTAGATGAAACAAACCTTCTTGCTAAAATATTAGGATTATTACAGAACTAGAGACCTAAAAGATGAAATCTTTCAAATGACCACGAAAAAAAATGAATCACTAAAAGAATATGTCGAAATATTTCAGTATAATTTGCAAAGATCACCCTATGGCACATTACCAGGTCCAGTACTCAAAGAAACTTTGATCAAGGGTATGAAAGATGAATGGGTAGAAACATTGAATTTAAAGGGGAAAGGTGACATTTATCAGGAGACTTATGAAGATATTGTTTTATTGTGTATCAGGTGCTCACGAGGAAGTACACGGACCAGGTCAGGAATGCGAATGTCCCTCACAAGAAATAACAATATCTCTAGTGGGGCTGTCACATGAGTTGAAGTCAATAATCTCCTATAAAACTTTAAAACAGATATTTTGAGCACTCTGACTACACACTTGGATGTATTGCAGGCCAAACAAAAAAAGGTAGAGGCAGAACAGACCTTGGCTATATTTTTCCACAGGTGTAGAAAGAAACACAGTCCAAGAGAATGTTCCTTGGATATAGTTCAGGTCTGTGCTATTTGTGCCAAGGATCATGACATAGAAGACTGCCCATCACTTCCCGGATTAAAAGTTGTATTCAAAGAGGCAGAAGAAGAAACAAAACCATTATATCTAATGGCTCAGCGCCATCAGTGGCAGTCCCGGCCTCAAAATACGTTTCAGGACTCTTCCTCTTTCTTTCCTGGACAGTACAATCAACAGCAGAATCCTGGACAATATAATCAATAGAAGAATGTTGGCAGCACATGGTAGGGCCATCCATTTACTAATCAGAACTGGCAGCCCTAGCAATACCCACCTGCAATCCCCACTTGGAAAAATCAGTCTGCCATAAACCCCAACTGGAAAAATCAACCAACGACAAGTTCCAATTGGCCAAATTCACAATACACCACCCCCTCCTAGCAAAATTCGAATAATACCTACCCTCCACAATGGCCCAACTTGACTGCCCAAAACCCAAATTGGAACTAGAACTGGCAGTGCCCCATGGGGATGAATAACCAACCTATGGGGATGACCTCTCAAACCCAACCTCCATTACAGACTCCACTCCCATTGCCCCAATCACAATTACGCCCTCAATTACCTACCCAACCTCACTCAAATCCCAGTAACAGGCTAGCTCAGCTCGTCCAGATCATGGAAAGTGGAGAAGGGGAAATCAATTCAGTAGAGTGCAATGAAATTCAGTTAAGATCGAGGTGCATCATCTCTCTCGAACAAAATGACGTTCCCCAAGAACAAGGGAATGAAAAAAAACCAGCAATAACACCTCTGACTATGGTAATAACAGAAGAAATCAGGCAAGGGAGGAACATAGTCGAATCACAAGACTCTGATAAGGATGAAATTCCCTCCCCTTCGTTCCCCAAAAGACTGATGATAGCAAAACCCACCGTCTATCTTGACTTCAACATTGTAGGGGAACTCAGGAATTTATACATCAAAATTCCACTCCTGCAAGCCCTGCAAGACATACCGATCTACGCAAAGACAATCAAGGAGCTATGTGGGAGGAAGCCTATCCGAAAAATGAAAAATTCATCATCAATAGTTGATGTAGTGGGAGGCTTATCTGATCTAATTTTGGGAAGAGAAACACCAGTTAAATATGCAGATCCGGGGAACCCCATAGTAACAATGCAGATTCAGGTTTGTTCCTTTCCAAATACCCTAGTTGATTTGGGGGAGGCCATCAATATTCTAACTATGGAAACCTGCAATGCCTTGGGTCTTCACTCTTTCGACCCAACCCTGATTATGTTGCAATTGGCCAACCGATTAGTGGTCAAACCACTCGACACACTACATGATATAGACATTTTAGTTGATTCTTGGGAATATCCTGTAGATTTTCTCATCATCAACCCAAAAAGTGCACTTGAAAGGCATCCATTGATATTGGGCAGACCATGGCTCACGACAGCTGATGCGTACATAGGCTGTCGATTGGGTACAATGACAATTGCTAGAAGAGGGGTTACAAGGAATCTCATCCTATATCCCCTAGCCAAACCGAGTCCAACGATTGTATACCTGCAATTTCCACCACCACGATATCCTGAGAAGGATCCGCGTGCCCCACTAACGATGGAAGAAGCCCTCAACCAAAAAAATCAGCTAGAAGATGATGTAATCAATGGGTTTATTAACAACCCAACCATTGTAAGTAACCCTACATGCCAAATGCTCCAAGTTGTTCTAGATTGTGAAGCACAGGGAGACCTGCTGGAAGATCTAATGGAACAACAAATTCTGACTACCGCTGTTCACAACAACAAATCTATTGAGATCGCACCAGGGAAGTCTTTGAACATTAATGCCAACCTAGAAGAGCAAAAAAAACAAAATCTAATCCAGTCTCTCTCTAAATACCAACAAGGTTTTGCCTGGGAGTACTCTGATATGAAAGGTATTGATCCACAACTCTACACACACCACATTTATATTGAGAAAGACTCTTGACCTATCCAACAATCGCAAAGAAGATTGAACCCCCACCTCAGAGATATTGTTAAAGAAGAGCTACAAAAGTTGTTGGACACAAATTTTATATACCCTATCTCAGATAGTCGATGGGTTTCCCCATTAGTCATCATCCCAAAGAAAAATGGAAAGTGGCGAATGTGCGTTGATTACAGGGAACTAAACAAATCTACTCAAAAAGATCATTTCCCATTACCTTTCATCGATGAGGTCCTGGATACCTTGGTAGGGAAGAAATTATTCTCTTTCCTAGACGTTTTTAGCGGCTGCAATCAGATCCAGATTACCCCAAAAGATAAGGATAAAATGATATTCACATGTCCCTAGGGTACCTTTGCCTACAAAGTATTTCCCTTTGGACTCTGTAACGCTCCAGCTACATTCCAAAGGGCCATTCTAAGCATATTCAGTGATCTGATTAGCAAAGGGCTCGAAATCTACATGGATGATTTTACCCCGTATGGCGACGATTTCGATCAAGCCTTGACTAATCTGGAGAAGGTTTTAGAATGGTGCATCGCTACCAGGTTATGCTTAAGCCACGAAAAATGTCACATGATGATGAAAAAATGTGTGGTATTAAGGCATTACATTTTTGCAGATGGAATTAGAGTAGAACCAACAAAAATCGAGGTAATACTTAATCTACCTACTCCACACACACAAGCTGAGGTATGTAGTTTTCTTGGTGCTTCAGGATATTATCACAGATTTATGCCAATTTTTTCAAAAACTGTTGCACCCCTACATGCTTTAACTGGTAATGTAGAATTTAAATGGTCTGACAAATATGACGTGGCTTTTGCAGGACTCAAGAAATTTATCTCAACAACGCCAATATTGAGAGGACCTAATTGGAAAATACCATTTCAAATTTCCACCGATGCCTCAAACATTGCCATAGGCGCTGTTATGGGACAGGATGAAGAAAAGAAACCCTACGCCATTTATTTTATTAGCAAGAATCTAACTCCGGCCGAACTCAATTATACATTAACAGAGATAGAGTTCTTAGCTGGTATACATGCCATAAATAAATTTCATCATTATATAACAGGCTATCCAGTTATCTTGTATACTGATCATTCCGCCATTAGATATCTAGCTAATAAACCAATTACTAATGGACAAGTCACTCGATGGTTTTTATTATTGTAGGAATTTGATATTACCATCAAAGATCGACCTGGGAGAGAAAATCTTGTCGTAGACTTCCTATCCCAAATCACAAAAATAGATGACTCATTAACAACTGAGGATCAATTCCTAGATGAGCATCTGTTTGTTGTCGACAAAAAACCACCTTGGTACACTGATGTAGCAAACTATCTAGCAGCGGGAAGACTACCGACACATTTATCATCCAGGGAAACACGACTAATCGTCGAGCGTAGTGCACGATTCACTTGGATCAGTGGATATCTTTTTCTCACAGGAGCTGATCTCCAGATCCGACGATGTGTATGAGAGGACAAAATCTATGACATACTGAAAGCAGGACATGACGAGCCCTGTGGGGGGCATTTTGCAGACCGCAGGACTGGATATAAAATTTTACATATGGGATATTATTGGCCCTCAATATTCAGAGATGCCAAGAAATATGTCCAGACATGCGATAACTACCAACGGATGGGGAAACCAGGTCAGGCTGATGAAATTCCCTTGAAAACATAACTAGTTGTAGAACCATTTGAAATATGTGCACTAGACTTCATCGACCCCTTTAATCCAAAGTCAAATCAAAAGGCCTATATTCTCATTGCAATGGACTACATGACCAAATGGGTAGAGGCAGAAGCTTTACCAAATGCAACAAAAGAAGTAGTCATCAAATTCATTTTCAAATTGTTTGTACGGTATGGACTACCCAGAGAAATAATTACTGATGGAGGGTCACAATTTATAGGCCATATAATCACAGCCACCGTGGACAGCTATCACCAAGCACGAATTTACTTCTCCATACCACCCACAAGAAAACGGGTAGGTAGAAAGCACCAATAAGGTCCTAGAGGCAATTTTGACGAAGACTATCTCAACAAACCGATAGAATTGGGCTACTGAGCTCCCAAATGCCTTATGGGCTTATCTTACAACTTGGCATAACACCACTGGCTACTCTCCTTATCATCTAGTCTATGGTAAATAACCCATCTTCCCAATAGAATTCGAGATCAAGACCCTAAGAATGGCCCAGGAAATTGGACTAAATCTAACAGAAGCACATAAACAATGCCTTCAATGACTCAACAAATTGGATGAAGCACGCTTGTCTACTGTGGAACACACATCTGTTATCCAACAACAGAGAGAAACCTGGCACGACAAGCATATCAAGAAGAAATCATTCAAGAAAGGCGACTGGGCACTCCTCTATGATTCTAGATTTTAGGACTTTCCTGGGAAATTACAGACATGATGGCTAGGGCCGTATGAAATTAATGAAGTCCATGATAATGGCACACTTTCCTTGAGCACCATCAATGGGTCTGGATCACCCTTTCTGGTCAATGGACACTCGCTGTGAATTTATCACCAACCACCTTCAAAAGATTCTTTCTATCAAGAAGTAAGTAAAGACCCTACGGTGCAGATTTTGACTAGCTAGGAAGGTAACCTAGCCACCCCAACTCCATAAATGATGCATTCTTTTTATATTGTACATACTGTACATAGTTTTCCAACTGAGTGCTTAGTTTTTTTAGTCTAGTTTGTTTTATAAAAAGTCATATAGGAAACAAGAATCAGGACAGATAACTACAATTAGCACCTTTTTCTATTTCATACTCATGTTTTGTTTCATCACACGGACTCTGTATTTTACATATTCGCGCAACTGCTATTTTTTTTTTGCGCGTCCACTGTTCCTTTGTGAACGGAACACCTGTTGTTCCTTTTTCATGTGTCCGTTGTTCCTTTGTGAACGGAACACCTGCTGTTCCTTTTTCGCGTGTCTGTTGTTCCTTTGTGAATAGAACAATTACTGTTCCTTTTCGTGCAACTGCTATTCTTTTTTCGCGCGTCCACTGTTCCTTTGTGAACGGAACAACTACTGTTCCTTTTCGCACAACTGCTATTCCTTTTTTGTGTGCTTGCTGTTCCTTTTTGAACGAAGCAACTGCTGTTCCTTTTCATGCGATTGTTGTTCCCTTCTTTACTATTCAAATGCTAGCCATTTCTCCGTAAGTGCGGCTTTCATCAATTAATTTTCACTAGCACTATTTCTAATCGTCATTATAATGATCTGTCATTATTTTGTGGATAGTCTCTCACACCTTAACAATTTTTTATTTTTTTTTGGAATAATCTCTCTGAAATATCTTAAACCTTGTTCATAATCAATCACCACCATAAGTTGTTCCTTTCCCTCATATATACAAATATACCTGAATGATACTCTACCTCTATATTATAAGGGGTCTTTAGCACACTTTTACTTGGCATCTCTATACTTCCTTATACCATCCCTTACTCTTAAGGAGTAGATGAGCCTCCCTAAATAAACACTAAAAAAAACCAAACACACACACACACACACACAAACACACATATATAATATAATAAAATTTTCCCATAAAGAATAGGGGGTCTCATCATGAGCTAACCTACCACGATCATGGGATACTAACGTAAGTGACATTCCCACTTTGGCTACCACACTAGGGAAATGGCCTTTGACACTTTTTTGTCAAAGGACAAGAGGTCTCATCACGAGCTGGCTTGTTCACTAACGTTACAATCTAGTGAGTGGCATTATCATCATCTGGCCACCAAACCAAGATAATAGTCTTCTTGGGAAAAGACAATTCAAATATTTATTAAAGACAAAAAAATACAAAAAAATAAAAAAATATGCAATAAGAATTTTTTTTTTTTCATAAAAGAATAAATAGGGGGTCTCATCACGAGCCAACCTACCATGATCATAGGATACTAACGAAAGTGACATTCCCACTATGGATACCACACCAGGGTAATGGCCTTTGACACTTTTTGTCAAAGGACAAGAGGTCTCATCACGAGATGGCTTGTTCACTTACGTTACAATCTAGTGAGTGGCATTATCACCATCTGGCTACAAAACCAGGATAATGGTATTTTTTAGAAAAAGATGATTTGTATGTTTATGAAGGATACAAGCTCATTTATGGGTTAAAAGGCAACCCTGTCGAGGCTATGGAATCCTGCGGGCAGCAGTGGCTCTGCCTATGGTATGAAAGATTATCTCAAAATACCAAGTTTTTGCATGTCTATAGATCTCCTTATATATATATATAT
>JASDQU010437855.1:57097-75378 GCA_032191745.1 Picea mariana | reverse complement strand
TGTTATGTGGATTATTAAAAAAATATAATGAACAGATTTAACTTATTTTCAATTGATTTCTCCATAAATCATTTTTGCACATAGGTGTACTAACTTTATAAATCCCACACATCAAATGACTATCGTTTAATTGATTTTTGGTGGCATGTGTCTTTTTGAAAATTATATTTGATTAGCCCTATCGGCAGCAGCGACGCAATCATTACCTCTTACCCGAGAGTACCCGCACTCATTGCTTCCACCTACACTGATGGTTGAGTATGACCTCTACATTAATGAGGGGGATGCTCGGCACACTTCCTAACTAGCCGTAATGATTGCAATTAATACAAAACCCACATCTTTATACAATTGTCGTCGCTGCTATTTTCCATTTCTGGCATCTGTTTTTTCAAAGCTGGTCTAACCAAATTCGTAAACAGGAACGATAGTCATTCTTTCTTCTCACAGAAATATGGGTGGCAGAAGTGTGCGCAGAGAGCCGACATTACTCTGGGTTACAGAACAGGCGAGAGAAATCCTACATCGCCTAGGGTGGACAGAATACTTCAACCGCTTGCAAGGAGATGACACAAATGTCACATTGGAATTCTTTCAAAACATGCAAGGTGAAATCTCTACGGTGCAGGGTATACGAATACCAATCACCTCGGAAATCATAGCAGAGGTCACGGGCCTCTCTAACACAGGTAGTCAATGGACAGGGAAATACACGAAGCTGAGGGAAGCGGTGGAATCTTTCACAAAACTAGGGGAAGAATTAGACAAAAAAGGAAAGAGACTAAATCCTAATACCCTCAGTGAACCATGGAAGGAATTGACGGGGATAGTTCAGCGCTATATCACCTGGGATGGATGATACAATGTAATTCAGCCACGCCATCTTAAATTGCTAGCAGCCTTGAAGCAATGGTTAATACTTAACCTTCCTTTCTTCCTAGATAATGTATTACATGAATTTTCTCTAAGGACACAAAAGTCCAAAGACCTTGTTGTTGTTATTAGCCACCACAAGCTAGTTAAATTAATAGTGGATAAAGCACTGAGTCAAACTCAGTTGACTTGGGAAACTTTGATTGAGGGCAATAGACCTCCACAATTGGAGCAGGCGACCACCACCCAAAGGGAAATTTCACCACTTCAGACTGAAGTTGAACCAGAACTTGCCCAAACCATTGAGGGAAATATGTCACCACCTCAAATCGAAGTTGAACCAGAACCTGCCCAAACCAATGAGGGCAATATTTCACCACCTCATATTGAAGTTGAACCAGAACCTTCCCAAACCAGTGAGGGCAATATTTCACCACCTCAGACTGAAATTGAATCAGAACCTGCCCAAATTATTGAGGCCAGTAGACCTCCACAACTAGAGTAGGAAACTACCACCCAAAGAGAAACTCTAGTGCCCCAAACTGAAGTTGAAGTAGACCCTGCTCAAACTACCGAGGCCTAGACCTCACAGACACAGGAAGTAACAAAAAGAAAGAAGAG
Organism: Picea mariana; assembly: GCA_032191745.1. Taxonomy (NCBI): domain Eukaryota; kingdom Viridiplantae; phylum Streptophyta; class Pinopsida; order Pinales; family Pinaceae; genus Picea; species Picea mariana. The sequence goes on along the minus strand of JASDQU010437855.1, from coordinate 73,884 downwards.
AACAATGGTTGTTCTTAGATCCCCCCCTAGGACAAGGAAGAGAAGCAAACAAATCCAGGAAATAACTGAAGCAGTTCAAGATGCAACAGAGCACCCTGAAGAACCTCAGAATGTCATGGAACAACCTTTACAGGAAAATATTCAAGACATTGACCAAGTAGGACAGACAACACAAAAAGATAATCAGGGAAACACCCAACCTGCATCAAAGCACATGGAAAAACACTTTTTTAAGAGTTATGAGATAGAAATAGCTCAGGTTCTGGGGAACTTAGGAACCTCAACTTACAGGGATGAACATAATCTGGAAAAAGAACCAGAACCAGGCTCCTCTTCAAAACTTGCTGAAGACTTTCCTGACACTGAAATGTCCTTTCCACATGACATAGAACATGAGGAATTTATTTTTGAAGAAAGAAATCCCCTTGAACAGACAGAGCACTTAGAAGAAACAGAAGGACAACCATATGCTAAACGAAATGAAGAAGACCTCGAGATCCCCCATAGATAGAAATCAACCAAAAGCCAGAAATGAATTAGGAAATTAAATAAGGAAAACAAAGTGCTGAATAAGAAGGCTAAGAGGGTTGTAATATTAAAGAAGAAAGTGGAAAATCTCAAGGAGATTATCAAAGAATTGAGAAAACAATTGGAACTAGAAGACAAGGTCCACAAGAAGAAGAAAAACAAAAGGGGCAGGATGCAAGGAAGAAACCCTCTTCCTAAGAAAACAACTAGTACAACTTCTGTAGGAATATAGACAGATCCTAAGGAAGTAATCGTAGAAGAAGCAACAAGTCAGAATGAAGATGTAATTCTTGAAGAAACACAAGAGATGGCCGATATTGAGATACAGACAGACACTTTGGTTTTAGAGGAAACATCTCAACTTTTTGAGGAAAATGCTACTATTAGGAGATTGGAGGAAGAACTATTGCAGTCCCAAAAAACCCTGACTCAAAACATAGGTGAATTATTGATGATAACAAGGAAATTTTAGGAACAGAGTATTATCATGGATAGACTGGAGGCAGAGCTTGCACAGACCCAACAAGCACTAATTCGCTCCAGAGAAGAAATGAATGAATATCAAACATCCCAGTCTTAGGCACAGGGTGCCATCATTCATGAGCTAAAAGAAGAAATGGAACAAGCCCAACAAGCATTGATTCAATCCAGCGAGGAGATGAGTGTTATGGAAGAACACCAAACATCTCAATCTCAGGTACAGAGTGTCATCATTGATAGACTAAGAGAAGAACTTACACAAGCACAACAAGCATTGGTCCAACACCAACATGAAATGGTGACTAGGATTGAATATCAAAGGGTTGTAACGAATTGAAAGATATGACAACAACAGAGGGAGAAACTTATAATGCGCTTACCAGAGCCCAAGAGAAGACCAACAAGGTGCAAACTCAAATGGAAGAATATTTGGAGAAAATCAAACACATCTGTGATGTCTATTATGATGCCATCAATTGCAGATCCGCTACCACTAATTATGTTTTATTCTTGCTGGAGCGGTATTTATTGTTGAGTGTAAAATCCATCAGAGCAAGTAAACCCATTTCCTTTACTACTGTTCCAGAATTTATTTCATGTTTCAGAGATCAGGAAGAGAAGGTACAATACCTTCCATGTGAATTATATTTCCATAATATCATTTTAGATGAAGTTAGAGGAGACAACCCTGGCCTCTTCATAGGGGATATTCAATTTCAGGCATTCATGTTCTTTACTAGGAACCAAGTTAGATGGGGTAAGGCTCACAAAATGTTCATGAACAGAGAAATTGGTTTAGATCTTTGGATTAGAGGAGAGCCTCCAAAATCCCTTCCAACCATCATGTGACACAAGACCTTCATGAAAAGGGCAGGAGTTGTGGACTCATTGGCTCCTATCCATTTACATGTCATCCACTCAGGTATCACATATTTTAGAGAATTCAAGGAAGAAGCCCTTGCTGCCTCCAAGCTAAGATGGGATGTATCCTCTGATGAGGTTAAAAGTAGAGAACCCTTTGGATATAAAAATTTATTTGCAGCAACCTTCAGAGTAGAAAGATATGATAAATTACTCCAGGAGGAAGGACCTACTTGGATGGGATGCAGGTATAACCCCCCTCTCCTCTGGTTTCCTCCAGAAGTTTACTTAAAAGAAGGATTTTCAAATTAATAAAAAGAGACAGTAAGCCGCTTTTGATGAAATCAAAAGAAGCCATGGTTTCAAGAGACCTGCTGAACCCACTTTTCCTCTCTACAACATAACTAGTTTACATGAAAGACTCTAGCTTGCATGAGGACCTGCAAGAAGGTAAGCTGGGGGGTATGTTGGGTTACGAAAAAGGTATAAATATCTTCCTTTTTGTCCACAGTTTATGATATCATTCTGATTGACTTTTCAATTAATTAGGAATAAGTAGGAAAGAACATGATTAATATGTCTCTTAGAGTTGTTATTTAAGTTTTATTAAATAGATTCTAAATTACGATTGTAATGGTTTGATTTTGTTGCAAAATTGGACAAATAACTACCAAAGATAACCAAAGAGATTTTGGCTATGCGCAAGCTATTGGAGATTGAAGACTTTTTCGGCGCAAAGCAATTTGAAGATAATACATTTGCTATATTGTAATTTTATAATAGTAAAGCAATCCTGAGGATCTTTCGATCCTCAGGATAGCTTGATTTACCCAACTATTGTAATATATAAGATGATAATAGATCTAGAAAAATGTATAGAAAAAACCGCATTTTAAGTATTCAGATTCAGAATTGCCCTGCATGAGCAGTTGTTGTAAATGTTTAACTAGTTATGGAATCAATGAAAGTTTTGAGTGTTTTTATCATCCCTGCGTTCTAAGTTTCTCGTAGCAGTACTTTTGAAGATCGAGGGCCTAGTCTAAAGAAGCTACTGTCTCGTTTTGTAATTATATTAGTTTAGAGTTTTGATTTCTATTTCATGATTCAGATTTCTTTTAATCGCATGAGTGTATCAATGAATTGATGATTGTTTGCAGAAGACAGGCATTTCCTTAAGTATTCATGATTGCTGTTATAATTTCCATTTCTGAAGATTGTTTCTTGACAGTTCCTCACATTTTCATCTGCGCTGTTCCTTTGCTTTAGATTTACAATTGCTATTCCTTTCAGTTAAAGTTACATTAGTTGTTCCTTTCAGTTAAGGTTACGATAGTTGTTCCTTTCTGTTAAAGTTACATTAGTTGTCCCTTTCGATTAGAATACAATTGTTGTTTCTTTCCACAGATAGAATAATTCTCTATGTCCTTTCCAGTAATTAAAATTCATGATTGATAGATTAAATCTGCAAGTCCTTTCTTAGATTCAATTACTGCTTTATAGTTAAGTGAATTCAATTAGATTAATCAATTCCTTTCATTTTATAGCATCTTAGTAATCATATTTCAATTTCATTTAGTTCTTAGAATCTTTGGTGAACGTTTGAGGAACTTGATTGTTGATGAACTCAGATATGGTTTAGCTACACGATTTTAGGCTACCTGCATAAAATTTGCCGATATTCTTGAGATAAAAGACGAATCCATGGGTTGATAAATTAATGTTAAACTAAGGTTGTTTTTAGGACATCTTTAGATCCCAACAGTCGGTTTCGCAAGAACGACCATAAAGGCCTTGTGCTCCAATAGGCTTTACAAGTCTCTTCCTATTGGTCATACATGCATGACAAATTCGAGGATGAGATTTTTACAGAATGTGCTTATGATTGGGAGGAGGTATTACAAAGGAAATCTAACTTGAACATGGCCATGTTCAAATCTGTGATCATGGATGAGTAGGTCAAAACAATAGGGCAATCGTCTCAAGAAACTCTCAAGGTTAGGATAGAAATCAGAGCAGTAGAAACCATAGAGGCACAAAGGAGAGGGTTGTTGTCACCAGAAGGAGCCCAGAGAGTCATCAACCAGCTAGAGAATGACCCTCAAATCATAGAAATGATGACGATCCCCTCGGATGACCCAATTACAATAAGAGATGAGCCAAATGTCTTAGAGTTAATAAAACTAGAGGAAATCACCGGTCTAGAAAACCCCAGAGTTCCATCACCACAAATTAGAGCACTGGTGACCATTCCAACCCAATTTTAAAGCCGAAGAACACCATGAGAAACAGGTGTGCCAAATCCCCTGTTTGATCTAATAACCATCTATGACGATGAGGAGAGTTCGAAGGTCTCACTGATAACTCTGATACCAATTACAGAGGAGAAGGAACCTAAGAAAACATTTTCTCTAAGTCCCGATGCATCAGTTAAAAACCCTATGCAGGGCGACCATGAGGCCGAAAGTGTCTAAGACACAGAGTTTCTCGATCTGTCAGAGAAACCAAAAGACATCTTTAGAGAGGAGTTAGGATCAGGTGAAGAGAAAGAGAAAGTGCAACAACAAGAGATCGATACTTCAACAGTCGATCACCAAGTAAGTATTGATCCTATCACCGATTCTTCAGTTTTGGCCGATACTTGACCAACCGATGAACACCAAATGGAGGTCAATCCATAAGAGCATATGAAAGAAGTACAAGAACCAATCCTAGAGAAAATACACATAGCAAGGAGCCTGGGAAACACTCTAAGCTGGGGGGGGGACAACAAATCCCTGAGCCTGTTGATGAGGTCGTCGATATACAAGCGATCTATTATGATAGGAAGAGGAAAGCTATCATGAAAAGGGCCACCAAGAAGAGAATACTCGCACTGGATAGCTCGATTCTCATCACCACAGAGGATAATCTTCTCAGTACAGAACATGTAAAGACATCTGAGCTCATCGACGCAGGGATGGCTATCACTGATGCCACATTGGATCGATAAAGGAAAGATGAAAATGAACTGGTCACTACACTAAAGGAGCTAGATCATCTATGCCATTTGGAAAAATACTATCAAGACTCGACACAAGCCATGATGTTTCTGAAGAGTGAGTTCCAATATGATTATGCAAAATTCACAAGTGAAAGACATATTTTCACTACAGGTATATCTGATTTCCAAGAAGATACCCTTATGGCAGTGGAAACCTGCAAGGATGTGGAGATATGGTATGAAAAAGCATACCAAGTGGTAGAAATAATTGACTACATCAACGCAATACAAAAGGGCTGAGACACAAAGGAGCATGGTATTCGAGTGCTAAGGGATAGCAACATCTCTTGGATCAAGAAAGCAACCAAATACTTGGTAATTATGGCCCAGGAACCTCAGTGAGAGATAAAGAATAAGTGGGCCGAGTGCAAAAAAGGCTAGGAAAAGATCAATCGGGAGATGAAAGGCATTGGCCTCCTAGAATTCAGCACACCCGAAGACTTTGTCGACTTGCATGGCATAGTCAAGCAACATGAAGAACAAGACTCAACATGGGCATTGGAGATCACACATGTGGAAATCATGGCACCAGGTCAAATACAATAGTTTATGGAACATCTGATCAAGGCTCGTGTGGTTCTACAACGGTTGAGTGCCAAGATTATCAAATACAGAGAATGGGCAATAGAAGTGAAAGAAATCCTTTCATCCCCGATGGATCAACACAGGTTCTCGTATGCTAACACATGTGAGGATCTCTTCGTCAAGTGGTCAGAATATGAGAAGAGACATCCACTCTAGTAGGAGCATGAGATGATTTCCAGAGAACCAAGAGATCAAGCGCCACGCGGCACTATTTTTTTTTACTTAACTTAAAATTGTAGTGGCTATTTTTAGTTAATGATTTTTTATAAATAAAGGGATTGACGTCTTTATACGGGGTCGATGGTTTTTGGGAAAATACCTTCTTTTGGGAATTGTAAAGAATTATTTCTTAACAACCTTAATTGAGAATTTGTGTTTAACACCAGAGACAAAATTTTTTTTTTCATCAAAGGCGTTATGTGATTGGATTGAGGAGGAATTACTTCCAACTTATATTTCAGTAATTGATGTTGTAATGAGTAAGAGTTTTCTAAATCTATTGATAAGTTATTTGTTTCAATATTTTTGCAGTTCTTTTGTTCTTAATGAAGGAAAGAAAATCATTGTGTTAATGTGTGATTGATGTTAGAGATAAGGAAACTATTTTTCTTGCAATCATCTTACTACATGCGTATCTTTCTTACGATAATTGTATCTCAGTCAATGATGAAATAACAACAAGTTAATGTATTAGTAGTAGGCTTGTAATAGGTGTGAATATCTTTGTCTGCATGCATGAGCATGAGGGTTATCCCAAGCTCAACCTTCCTCAGTAGTTAAGAATCCCTTCTATAAGTTGGTTTATACCAACACATCTCATTTTATCAAACTCATCTAATAAAAGAAAAGACAAAAAAAATATAACGTTTAAAATGAAGGAGGAAATTTCATAGGAAGATATCCTATCAATCACTAAATAAATCCCATCTATAAATTAGCTAGATTGAAATATCTAGAGAAAAATTCCACCATTAAACACTATAGAGTCTAATTGGGACTCTAAGGTGGGTTTGGTTCCTACTGTTGAGTTAAAAGGATCTCATACCCCTCAACAGAAGGTAAGATTGATAAGCAACCCATAGCTATTTTGATTGATTCTGGAGCTAGTCATAGCTACATAGTTCAAAATATAGTTGAATTTTTAAATTGAAGAAATGTAAACTTGAAAATTATTGGTTAGTTCATCTAGCTATTGGAACCAAGAGAAGAATTAATGAGTTTGTTAAAGAATGCCCTATAAACATGAATGGAATTAACACTAAGACATATTTGAACATCATACCTCTTAGTTCTTATGACTGCTTGATTGGTATGGATTGTCTAGAAAAGCATTGTGCTATCTTAGATTGTTATAACAAGTTTTTCACATGTCATGATGAGGAAGATAATTCAAGGACAATGCAATGTGTTATCACTGAGAGTCACCCTCTAACTACAAGAGGATAAGACCAGTACCCATCAAAATAAAAGTAAAAGGATTAAAATGGTTTGAGAAGGTGGATCAGTGAGACTGATAGAGAGAGGAAAAGATAATAGAAGTAACTGCAGATCAGTTTAGGACCATTGAGCTATGGATTCATAAGTATCATGAATAAGGAAGACATTTAAACCTCTGATCAGACAAAAGGATTAATGTGGTGATAAGGAGAAAGAAGACAGAAAATGCCTGAGTGATGAACCATGAAAAATGGGCAAGATGGCAGCAGATTCTATACCACCTTAGGAATCCATAGATCAAAGAGATTCTACATCTAGACAAGAAGAAGACAAAAAATGTCTGTTGAACCATGAAAGATGGGTAATACAACAACAGATCCCCCATCACCTCAAGGATCCATAAATTATAGAGATTACACCTAGACAATAAGAAAAATAGAGCAAATCTGATGAACCATGAAAGATGGGCAAGACAACAACAAATCCTCCATCGCCTTAGGAATCCATAAACAAGAAAGATTACATTCAAACAATAAGAAAAAAAGATAATATCTGATGAACCATGAAATATGGGCATGATAGCAACAGATCCTCCATCACCTCAAGAATCCATAAATCATAGAGATTACATTCAAACAAGAAGGAAAACAGAAAGAGTGTGTAAACTAGGAAGACGGTCTGATAAAAATGATTAAAAGGAATCTTCAATAACATATATTTACAATCCAATCCGTCAAGCATACAAAAAAAAAAAATATAGAGCCCTGCTCCTAAACTCTCGACCCTCCAGCCTCTGAAGAACACCCCCCTCCTGTAAAAATAAAAACTGATCTATTTATAATCAGCTCAGTCCACAACTGCTAGGAGTGTGACCTAGATATCTCGTTCAATGCTTTCGTCTACGCATTCTTCTACCAGACAATGCATGTATTCCTTTTTTAGACATAAACACAGATCAACATTGACCTTTCTTCCCTCTGTGGTACCGCTGGCTGACAATCTAGTGATCTCGGTCATGGCTTCTATGCCTTCAATTTATGGACTGAGATGATGTTTCAGCTACCAGTCCTTTTCCATTAACTGAATCCTCCTCGGGATCGGGACGAGGCTCAAAGCCTAGGGGTCCGCCACTCGTTGCTCTTGTATTAGGTGCTATATAAGCACATGATTACGGGGCCATCAAAGGCGGTTTGGATTCACATGACTTTTGAGCTTGCAATTCACCACCTTCCACCACATAGCTCTTTTACTATACCACAGTTTTGATTGCGGGACCACTCAATAATTTGAATGCTCGAGCAAGTTGTGTCCCCGCAATGAAGCGTGGTCGTCGATCTGGTCGCGATCTGGGAAAGTCCCACTTTTTCTGCCATGCGTCACTCTTGGATGGACCCTGCTTCCTGCTACAGAGATCAATGACACACAATTAATTCGAGAGTTCGAGCATCAAGCCTTTCCAATGCATATCTCTTTCAATCCTCTAAAGATCTGAATTCCTGAAGTGTGAGATCTGGCGATGCATGTCCTCTAGATCTGGACGACCGAGATTTGATTTGGGAATTTGGGCTTTGGGCCTTCTCTTCTACTTTCTCGCGCAATCCCTCGAAGCGCCGAATTCCCGAAGTGAGAGATCTTGTGATGTGTGGCCTTTTGATTTGGACGACCAAGATTTACTTTGGGACCTTTAGGGCTTCGGGGCTTTGAGTGATACTGTTAACAAGATCAATGGTCCTTGTTGGTTTGAGATCAATGGTCCATAATTATTTTGTGAGTTTGGGCTTCGAATCTTTGGGACTTTTCAATGCACAACTTTTACAATCCTCTGAAGTGCCAAATTCCCGAAGTGAGAGATCTTCCTCCATGTTTCCTCTGGATTTGGACGACCAAGATTTACTTCGGGAGTTCGGGCTTCGAGAGTTTGCTTCTACTTGCTCGCACAATCCTTTGAAGTAAATGTTCTGAAGTGCGAGATCTGTCGACGCGATTCCTCAACCTTCAATGGCTAAGGTTTACTTCAAGACTTCAGCTCCTCTACCTAGTCGTTAATCCATGCATGACTTTGAAATCCTGACCGCCTGAGAGTTGCTGATCTAAGATTATTATGGGATCTCCACCGTTGAAAATCAAACCAACTTGTTGGTGATTCAAGCCCAAAATGGATTGCTTTGAATGTTTCTCTTTGTGTTCAAGGCTGATATCTGCGCAGACCATGGACTTGGTTGTCCTGCAACCTCTTGAAAGCTATATGTAATAACATTTGGCTCCACAGGGGATGGCATGATCCCTGCGAGCTGCCAAGAATAGGAATTTCTAGTTCCTTAGCCTTTGGGTTGTGGAGTCAAGCTCAAAAAATATCCTTCTGAGGACCACAGGCTGATATGTACACTATCTAATTGAAGAGAAAGAAAACACACATGCTCCAGAAGGATCTTATTTATGTACAAACCTACACTGACTGATTTTTACAATGTGTTAGGTGAAAGAAAACTTCCACCAAATCCATTCAACAACTTCCTAATTGAAAACCTATTTACTCTGTCACTGGTCAGTAAGGGATAATAAAGATGTGACAAAAAACTCATTACATTCTTTAGATTACCTCCCAATGATGAAGGTAAGATAAATATTAGAGGCTTCAATACATTGAGGAAATGCAACTCCATGTACTCCCCCACAGGATCATACAATAGGTGATAAAACCTACTAGATTGATAACAAAAAGCCTACTATGGTTTACAATTGCTCACATCTGGCTGAATGTCTGTGGCAACCAAAGGTGAGTGAAAGGCTGATGCAGGCTGCTGATCCACTTCTCCTTTGTCTGCCCTGATAACATCTGCTAGCTGATGGAAAGACATATCCTCATGTATATCAATGGATGGCTCTTTTTCCTTAACATGTTGCTCCTAGCAGAATCTTTCATTTTCATCAAAAGGCTGGCTGCTAATGCTCTTTGCTTCAAAAAATAGCTCAAAATCTTCATCACTGTCTCCATAATGATCAAATGAAGGAGGAGCCTCGAATGAACTACCAAGAAGTATCTTCTACCCAACATGAGAGAACTGTACTTCATTACTAAACACATGATGCCTTTCAAGATCCAATCCAAGAAACAATACCTCATCATCATAATATGAGTCAAAAGAAGGCTACTCATATCTAGGCTTTTTAGAGACAAGGATACAAAGAACATCAACTTCCAGAACAAGCTCAATTTCTGCACTTACCTTACTGAGATAACAAACACAGTTTTGATCAAATGCAGATGAACAGGGAAGAGAAAAAATTGATTCCTCATCCAAGGCATATCCTTCATCCTCACAGCCTTCATAAGAATCAACTATATCCTGAACACAATCTTTATACTCCTCACAACAACTCTGACGAATTAACTCAGAGGAATAAAATTTTTGACAATGCATATTGAAAACTGCATAAAACTGTTCTAGGGAGGAGATGCTAGAAGGGGGAAAGGATCGATACCACTCACGAGAGTCTCCCTCTAATGAGTACATGAACATCTTCATTAATACATCCTCATGATGTATTCCCCACTGATGCATGAGTTCATGAAACTCAAGTAGATGCTCTGCAAGGTTGTCATCTCTATGTTCTCTAAATCTGGGCAAAAAATCACCCCACTCATCCATAGTAGGAACAAAATTTGGAAAATCAGGAAGATAAGAGAAATTAAAAGGATCAAACCTTCGAGAAAATATGGCTTCCATATGAAAATATGACTTCTTAAACTTGTGGATTCGCCACTAGATTCTTTAATCATGGAGTCACTAGGTGAATGATAAGCAATCAGAATAATGTGTCCAGTTTCAGTTCACCATCTAAAAACAGATCTATTCGTTGTCATTCTCCCAGGGAAGATATCTTCACTTTTGTCCCCGACAACGATGCCATTAATGTTATCACTGAGAGTCAACCTCTGACTACAAGAGGATAAGCCCAGTACCCATCAAAATAAAATTAAAAGGATTAAAATGGTTTGAGTGGATCAGTGAGAATGATAGAGAGAGGAAAAGATAACAGAAGTAACTGAAGATCAGTTAGAGACCATTGGGCTATGGATTCATAAGTATCATGAATAAGGAAGGCATTTAAATCGTTGATCAGACAAAAGGATTAATGTGGTGATAAGGAGCAAGAAGACAGAAAATGCCTGAGAGATGAACCATGAAAAATGGGCAAGATGCAGCAGATCCTCTACTACCTCAGGAATCCATAGATAAGAGAGATTCTACATCCAGAAAAGAAGGAGACAGAAAATTTCCATTGAACCATGAAAGATGGGCAAGACAACAACAGATCCTCCATCTCCTCAGGGATCCATAAATCAGAGAGATTACACCCAGAAAATAAGAAAAAGAGAGAATATCTGACGAACCATGAAAGATGGTCAAGACAACAAAAGATCCTCCATCACCTCAGGAATCCATAAATCAAAGAGATTACATTCAGAAAATAAGAAAAATAGAGAATATCTGATGAACCATGAAAGATGGGCATGATAGCAACAGATCCTCCATCACCTCAGGAATCCATAAATCAGAGAGATTACATTCAGACAAGAAGGAAAATAGAAAGAGCGTGTAAAATAAGAAGACAGTCTGATAAAAACGATTCAAAGGAATATTTAATAACATATATTTACAATCCAAGCCCTCAGGCATATAAACATAAAAAATACAGATCCCTGCTCCTAAACTCTTGGCCTCCAGCCTCTGAAGAATACCCCCCCTATAAAAATAAAAACTGATCTATTTATAATCAGCTCAGTCCACAACTGCCAGGGGTGTGATCTGGCTATCTTGTTCAATGCTTTCGTGTGTGCATTCTTCTGTCAGACTGTGCATTTATTCCTTTGTCAGATGCAAACTCAGATCAGCATGGGCCTTTCCTCCCTCTGTGGTACCGTGGGCTAACAATCTAGTCCTCTCGACCATGGCTTATATTCCTTCAATTTATGGACTGAGCTGAGCTTTCAGCTACCAGTCCTTTTCCATTAACTGAATCCTCCTTAGGATTAGGATGAGGCTCAACACCTAGGGGGTCGCCATGTGCTTCTCTTGGATTAGGCACTATATAAGCATGTGATTGCAGGTCCGTCAAAGGCTGTTTGGATTCACATCACTTTTGAGCCTGCAATTCACCACCTTTCGCCACATAGATCTTTTACTATACCATGGTTTTGATTGTGGGACCGCTTAATAATTTTAATGCTCGAGCAATTTAGGTCCCCACAATGAAGCATGGTCGTTGATCTGGTCGCAATCTATGGTCTAGGATAGCCCCTCTTTTGCTGCCACGCGTCACTCTTGGATGGACCCTACTTCTTACTGTGGAGATCAAGACTCACAATTACTTCAAGAGTTCGGGAATCGGGACTTTCCAATGTATAACTCTTTCAATCCTCTGAAGTGACAAATTCCTGAAGTGTGAGATCTGGCGACACATGTCCTCTAGATCTAGATGACTAATATTTACTTCAGGAATTCGGCCTTCAGGCCTTCTCTTCTGCTTTCTCGCGCAATCCTCCGAAGTGACGAATTCTCGAAGAGAGTGATATGGTGATGCGTGACCTTTTTATTTGGATGACCGAGATTTACTTAGAGACCTTTATGACTTCGGGGCTTCGGGTGATACTACTTCCAAGATCAATGGTCCTTGTTGGTTTGAGATCAACGGTCCATAATTATTTCGGGAGTTCGGGCTTCGAATCTTCGGAAATTTTCAATGCACAACTCTTACAATCCTCTGAAGTTTCGAATTCCTGAAGTGAGAGATCTGCCTCCATGTGTCCTCTAGATTTGGATGACTGAGATTTACTTTGGGAGTTCAGGCTTTGGGAGTTTGCTTCTTCTTTCTCACACAATCCTCCGAAGTAAATCTTCTGAAGTGCGAGATCTATCGACGTGTGTCCTCAACCTTCAATGGCTCATATTTACTTTGGGACTTTGGATCCTCTGCCTAGTCGTTAATCTTTGCATGACTTTGAAATCCTGACTGCCCAAGAGCCACTGATCCGAACTGCTTATGGGATCTCCATCGTTGAAAATCAAACCGGCTTGTTGGTGATTCAATCCTAAAATGGACTACTCTGAATGCTGCACTTTGCGTTCAAGGCTGATATTTGCGCAGACCACGTACTTGGTCATCCTGCAACCTTTTGATAGCTATATGTGATAACAAAATGTATTCCAAGGCCTATATCTATCCAAAATATTTTAGCAGTGCAGCTGAAAAAAAGTTCCAGAAAAGGGTGCAAGATATATGCAAACCATGTGTATGAGCCAACGAAGGATAAAGAGTCAAGTCTTGAAGATTAACCGGTCTTGAAAGAGTTTGAAAATGTGTTTAAGGAGCTTATAGGATTTCCACCAAAGCGGGATATAGATTTCTCTATTGACTTAATTCCTGGAGCTTCCCCAATATCTAAGGCTCCCTACAGAATGGTCAAACCAGAGTTAAAAGAGTTGCAAATGCAACTAGAAGAGTTGCTAAAGAAAGGGTACATACGCCCAATTGTTTCTCCTTGGGGTGCCCTAGTTATTTTTGTCAAGAAAAAAGATGGAACTCTGAGGTTATGTATTGACTTCATAAAAATGAACAAGGTTACAATCAAGAACAAATATTCTTTGCCAAGGATTGATAATCTTTTTGATCAACTGAAAGGATAAAATATATTCTCCAAGATTGACTTGAGGTCTAGTTACCATCATGTGAGAATCAGAGAAGAAGACACTAGAAAAAAAACCTTTAGGGCAAGGTATGGACACTATGAATTTGTGGTGGTGCCTTTTGGTTTGAAAATTTCACCAACTACATTTATGTGTTTAATGAACAAGGTGTTCATATATTTCCTTGACAAGTTTGTCATTGTATTCTTGGATGATATTCTCATCTATTCTAAGATGAAGGAGGAGCATGAGAAACATTTGAGGATGGTGCTACAAGTGTGGACAGAGCATTCCAAATTGAGTAAATGCACCTTTGATCAAAAGCATATCCATTATTTGGGTCACATTATTTTAGAGGATGGCATAACAGTGGATCTAGAAAAGATTGTATAACTGAACAAGGTTATAGTCAAGAACAAATATCCTTTGCCAAGGATTGATAATATTTTTGATCAGTTGAAAGGAGAAAATATGTTCTTCAAGATTGAATTGAGGTCTAGTTACCATCATGTGAGAATTAGAGAAAAAGACAATAGAAAAAAAACCTTTAGGACAAGGTATGGACACTATGAATTTGTGGTGGTGCCTTTTGGGTTGACAACTGCAACACCTACATTTATGTGTTTAATGGACAAGGTGTTCAAAGATTTCTTGGACAAGTTTGTCATTGTATTCTTGGATGATATTCTCATCTATTCTAAGACGAAGGAGGAGCATGAGAAACATTTAAGGATGGTGCTACAAGTGTTGAGAGAGCATGTCAAATTGAGTAAATGTATCTTTGATAAAAAACATATCCATTTTTTGGGTCACATTATTTTAGAAGATGGCATAACCTTGGATATAGAAAAGATTGAAAAACTGAAAAAGGTTACAGTCAACAACAAATATCCTTTGCGAAGTTTTGATAATATTTTTGATCAGCTGAAAGGAAAAAATATATTCTCCAAGATTGACTTGAGGTCTGGTTACCATCATGTGAGAATCAGAGAAGAAGACACTAGCAAAACAACATTTAGGACAAGGTATGGACACTATGAATTTGTGGTGGTGCCTTTTGGGTTGACAACTGCACCAACTACATTTATGTGTTTAATGAACATGGTGTTCAAAGACTTCCTGAACAAGTTTGTCATTGTATTCTTGGATGATATTGATCTAAAATGAAGAAGACTTGAAAAACTTGAATAATTATTGCAAGTGAAATGTTATGTGTTTAAAGCAATCGGATCAATTTGCAACACATAAATTTAAGGATTACTTATGCAAAATACACATAGACAGCAGCATAAAACTTTGAACATCAGCCTATAAACACAACAACTTGATAAAGGAGTTCACCCCACTCCGGGCTACATCTCCTGGTTCAACTTCCAATGGATCATTATTATTAAATTTCTCAAAGTGCTCAAAAAAATGCCTTACAATGCTCAAAATGACAAACCGACTGCTCCAATGGCTCCGTAGCATCCCAAAACCCCTATCTGGGCTCTTTCGGCACCTGAAACGGTCGAAAAATGAAGAAGATAGCCTCCTTAAAGTCTCCCTCTTCAACTTTGTTGTCTCCGGTTCTACAAATCGCACCCTTGTGCTTCAAACCTGGCTCACACGCTCATTTAAGTGTAAAAACTTGGCACTGGGCGCAACCGCGCCAACGGTGCAAATCGTAGGATGGTTAAGGTGCCTCCAGCCCCTAACCGCCTCGGCACTCGGTCATATGGCCATAGGACTAAAATCTGGGCGAAAAAGGAGTTAATCCGTTTGAACTGTGGAAACCGTTTGAACCGTGCGCCAACACTTAACATATGAGTCGTGGGTTCAAAACCCCGCACTAACACACGATTATATCCAATGCAATGTATTAAAATACATTGCAATAGAATGCAATGTATTACAACCGCGCGCATATTTATATTACATGGTTATATATGTGTATAGTGGAACCATAGCCACGAGCTATGTAACATAGACCCCGCGCGACTATATAAAACATGGTCATATATAATGTGTAACGACCACGGGCCAAGGCTTAGCCCTGGCCCGACTCCTTTCCACATAATACAACAAGTAAACATAAATATATGTTTAAAGGTATAGCTATCAAGGAACATCGGGCGGCTCAATGGTTAATGGAGTATTGTAAAGGCTTGTGTTGTGGGAGGTCCGGGGGTCGAACCCCACGGCCTCCATTAGTTTTACATAGAAATTATAAACCAACCAACGAGGGACACGTGGCGCCCAAGCATTGGGCCACGTGTCCTCATACCATTCGCTGCCATGAGACACGTGTCAATATCCGATTGGATAACCTCCAACCAATAAAAATGCACCACACCTTCCACCTGCCACATCATCATGATGGTACGGCCCTGCCACGTGGCCGTACGGACTATACGGACATGTACAGTCAGCATTCGAAATTTTTGCCTGTTTGGCTTAGCGGACAGATCGCAATATCTCCTCCATACGGACTCCGTTTGCGAA
The DNA here is from genome assembly GCA_032191745.1 of Picea mariana. Classification (NCBI taxonomy): domain Eukaryota; kingdom Viridiplantae; phylum Streptophyta; class Pinopsida; order Pinales; family Pinaceae; genus Picea; species Picea mariana. The sequence goes on along the minus strand of JASDQU010437855.1, from coordinate 57,780 downwards.
AGTAAATATACCGTCGGAATCAAGAAGACAAGATGGACAGACGCAATGGCACTGTTTTCGTCGCATTCCAAGCACTTTGAAAATTGAGCAAAATTTGATCCCCTGATCACACCTCCCCATTGGGAAGCGTTTGGACCTCCAAAAGACTATCTCAGTCTATGTGAAGATGAGGGTATATTTCCCTCACCCTTCCAACCTCTATCCACTTGGCCTTGCTTGGATTCGTCCCTTTAAGACCAACTCGCAAATACTCCACATTTCCTCGCTTCGAAGTTCGCATCCTCCTGTCAAGTATAGTATCTTCCTGCATTTCTATTAGATACTCCAGAGAAAAATCATCTATGGAAGGAATCTGAACATGCTCTCCTTGATCATCGATCAACAGAGGCTCATACAACTTCAAATTCTCAACATTAATAACTACATACATTGGCATATATGGAGGCAAATCTAAACGAAAAGCATTGTTACCAATCTTGCCGACAATTTTGAAGGGACCATATTGAATTGGTTTCAACTTTTTACCTTCTCCTTTAAGCCTCTCTTTGCTGATGTAAAGCCATACTTCATCACCAACTTCGAAACTGTGATCAACACGATGCTTGTCATGTCTCGCTTTGTACTTGGCCTGACTCTTCTCCAACTACTCTTGCACCACCTGATGTATCGAATGAATTTGTTCG
>JASDQU010437855.1:40823-55950 GCA_032191745.1 Picea mariana | reverse complement strand
CTTCTCCATTATAAAGTGGCAACTCAAATTTTATATCAAGCTTTAATGAAGGAATTTGTGAAGGAGTTTTACCATGCCCATTGGGAAGATGTTTTGAACTTGAAGAAGAAGAAGAAGATGATGATGATGGAGGAGGAGAGGGTGGTGGAGAAGCACCATTCCCTCCATCTCTGTCTGGAGTCTTGTCACCACCGCCTCCCTTATGCATTGAAGGGTTAGAGCCTTCACCCCACGACATCACGGTTCGTTCCATTATGACTTTCATCATATCTCTCAACTGTATGATAGTCTGCTGAAGTCTGCTTCTTCATCTGGAACACGTTCATGATCTTCTGCATGTGCCATGCTTGGTGAATGTCTCTCTACAACTTGCGGTGAATGAAACTGCTTCCTCCTCGTCGGATAAGAACTTGGCTCCACAAGTTGACCTTCTCCTCATGTGAGTTTCAACCTTGTGAGCATCAGAAACAAAACTTGCAAACAATCAAGTCTTCAAAACCAGTGCTCTGATACCAACTTGATCTAAAATGAAGAAGACTTGAAAAACTTGAATAATTATTGCAAGTGAAATGTTATGTGTTTAAAGCAACCGGATCAATTTGCAACACATAAATTTAAGGATTACTTATGCAAAATACACATAGACAGCAACATAAAACTTTGAACATCAGCACATAAACACAACAACTTGATAAAGGAGTTCACCCCACTCCGGGCTACATTTCCTGGTCCAGCTTCCAATGGATCATTATTATTAAATTGCTCAAAGTGCTCAAAAACATGCCTTACAATGCTCAAAATGACAAAACGACTGCTCCAATGGCTCCGCAGCATCCCAAAACCCTTGTCTGGGCTCTTTCGGCACCTGAAACGGTCGAAAAATGAAGAAGATAGCCTCCTTAAAGTCTCCCTCTTCAACTTTGTTGTCTCTGGTTCTACAAATCACACCCTTGTGCTTCAAACCTAGCTCACACACTCATTTAAGCGTAAAAACTTGGCACTGGGCACAACCGCGTCAACGGTGCAAACCGTAGGACGGTTAAGGTGCCTCCAGCCCCTAACCACCTCAGCACTCGGTCATATGGCCATAGGACCAAAATCTGGGCGAAAAAGGAGTTAATTCATTTGAACCGTGCGCCAACACTTAACATATGAGTCGTGGGTTCAAAACCCCGTGCTAACACACAGTTATATCCAATGCAATGTATTAAAATACATTGCAATAGAATGCAATGTATTACAACCGCGCGCATATTTATATTACATGGTTATATATGTATATAGTGGAACCATAGCCACGGGCTATGTAACATAGACCCCGCGCGACTATATAAAACATGGTCATATATAATGTGTAATGACCATGGGCCAGGGCTTAGCCCTGGCTCGACCCCTTTCCACATAATACAACAAGTAAACATAAATATATGTTTAAAGGTATAGCTATCAAGGAACATCGGGTGACTCAATGGTTAATGGAGTATTGTAAAGGCTTGTGTTATGGGAGGTCTGGGTGTCGAACCCCACGGCCTCCATTAGTTTTACATAGCAATTATAGACCAACCAACGAGGGACACGTGGCACCCAAGCATTGGGCCACGTGTCCTCATACCATTCACTGCCACGAGACACGTGTCAATATTTGATTGGATAACCTCCAACCAATAAAAATGTGCCACGCCTTCCACCTGCCACATCATCATGATGGTATGGCCCTGCCACGTGGCCGTACGGACTGTATGGACAGGTACAATCAGCATTCCAAGTTTTTGCCTGTTTGGCTTGGCGAACAGATCGCAATATCTCCTTCATACGGACTCCGTTTGCGAAAGTAAATATACTGCCGGAATCAGGAAGACGAGATGGATGCAATGGCACTGTTTTGGTCGCATTCCGAGCACTTTGAAAATTGAGCAAAATTTGATCCCTTGATCAGATATTCTCATCTATTCTAAGATGAAGGAGGAGCATGAGAAACATTTGAGGTTGATTCTACAAGTGTTGAGAGATAATGTCAAATTGGGTAAATGCACCTTTGATAAAAAGCAGATCCATTATTTTGGTCACATGGTTTTAGAAGATGGCATAACAATGAATCTAGAAAAGATTGAACAACTGAACAAGGTTACAGTCAAGAACAAATATCCTTTTCCTAAGATTGACAATAATTTTGATCAACTAAAAGGAGCAAATATATTCTCCAAGATCGACTTGAGGTATGGTTACCATCATGTGAGAATCATAGAAGAAGAAACTCGCAAAAAAACCTTTAGGACAAGGTATGGAAACTATGAATTTGTGGCAGTGCCTTTCGGATTGACCACTGCATCAACTACATTTATGTGTTTAATGAACAGGGTGTTTAGAGATTTCCTAGACAAGTTTTTCATTGTATTCTTTGATGATATTCTCATCTATTCTAAGACAAATTAGGATCATGAGAAACATTTGAGGATAGTTCTACAAGTGTTGAGAGAGCATGTGAAATTAAGTAAATGCACCTTTGATCAAAAGCAGATCCATTATTTTGGTCACATTGTTTTAGAAGATGGCATAACATTGGATCTAAAAAAGATGGAACAAGTGAAAAAAGGTTACAATCAAGAAAAAATGTCCTTTGGCAATGATTGATAATCTTTTTGATCAGCTAAAAGGAGTGAAGATATTCTCCAAGATTGACTTGAGGTTTGGTTACCGTCATGTGAGAATTGGAGAAAAAGACACTAGCAAAAAAACCTTTAGGACAAGTTATGGAAACTATGAATTTGTGGTGGTGCATTTTGGGTTGACAAATGAACCAACTACATTTATGTGTTTAATGAACATGGTGTTCAAAGACTTCCTGGATAATTTTTTCATTGTATTCTTGGATGATATTCTCATCTATTCTAAGACAAAGGAGGAGCATGAGAAACATTTGAGGATGGTACTACAAGTGTTGACAGAGCACCAATTATATGTCAAATTGAGTAAATGCACCTTTGATCAAAAGCAAATCCATTATTTGGGTCACATTGTTTTAGAAGATGGAATAACAATGGATCTAGAAAAGATTGAAGGAATCAAGAGTTGGCCAGTGCCAACAAACATTTCAAATGTTATATCATTTATGGGTATAGCTAGGTATTACCGGAGATTCATTGCAGAATTCTCTAATATTGCACACCCAATAACATATTTGCAAAAGAAAGGAGTAGAGTTTGAATGGAATGCCAAGTGTGAAGAAAATTTTCAATGCTTAAAGGATTTACTAACCAATGCACCTATTTTAAAAGTTTCATATCCAGATGAGAATTTGTTTATGCACGAATGCATGCAAGGAAGGGTTTGGTGGAGTCCTTATGAAAAATGGCATGTAATTTGTTACGAGTGCAAAAAATTGAAAGATCATGAAATAAACTATGCCACACATGACTTAGAGTTGGAAGCCATAGTACATGATTTAAGGATGTGAAGGCATTGCCTTATGGGAAAACAATTCGAATTGAGGACAAATCATAGTGGTATGAAATATCTATTTGAAAAACCAACACTAAATGTTAGAAAAACTAGATGGTTGGAATTTCTTAGTGAATATGACTTTGAATCAAGCAGATAAAAGGAAAAGAGAACAAGGTGTTTGATGCACTCAACATAAGGGTTCATAAATTGCATGATACAACCATTAGTATGTACATGACATATTTAAAATATATAATTCTAGAGGTTGTAACAACAGACTAGCATTACGTGCAAGTCAAAGAAATCTTACATCAAAATGATGTACAAAAAAGATATACGGATGACAAGCTAGAAGAGGATGGAATCCTCTTATTTCAGAATAGATTTTATGTTCCTAATTCTCATGAATTAAGAAATTTATTTTTAAAGGAGATGCACATTGTTCCATACGTAAGAAATCCATGATACCAGAAAACTATTATAGTCATAAGAGGCCAATAATTTTGGCCTGGTATGAAGAAAAATGTCACTGATTATTTAGCCAGATGCATGGAATGTCAGAAAGTAAAGGCATAGCGCAAACATCCAGTAGGATTGTTGCATCCACTGCCCATTCCTAAATGGAAATGGGAAGTCGTTACTATTGATTTCATTACCAAATTTCCTAGGACAACAAGACAACATGATTCTATCATGGTAGTGGTGGAAACTCTTACAAAGGCTACACATTTCATTTTGATAAAAGAAACTCATAAGGCAACCGATATTGTAGAAATTTATATGAGAAAAATTGTTAGGCTACATGATGTGCCTAAAGCAATAGTATCGGACTGAGATCCCAAGTTCACTTCCAATTTTTGGAAGGGGTTATTTAAATGATTTGAGACCAATTTGAATTTCAATATAACATATCACCTAGAGTCATATGGGTAGACAAAAAGGATTGATTGAATAATTGAAGATATGTTAAGAATGTATGTAATGGAAAAGCCTTAGGTGGGAGGACTATATCCATTTAGTTGAATTTGCATACAATAATGGGTATTAGGAATCATTGAAGATGAGCCCATTTGAAGCATTGTATGGAAACAAATGCAACACACTAGTAAGTTGGGATAACCTAGTAGACAGAGTCGTGATTGGGTCAGAATTGTTAAAGGAAATGGAAGAACAAATGGTAAATATTAGACAAAATTTGAAGATTTCACAATATCGGTAGAAGAGATATGTCGATAAAAGAAAAGCACATAAGGAATTAAAAGTGGGAGATCATATATTTTTAAAATTTAAAGCCAAGAGAAGCTCACTGAAATTGGAGTTTCCCAAAGTTGGCAATGAGATATTGTGGGCCTTTTGAGATCTTAGAAAAGATAGGGTTAGTTGAATACATTCTAGCATTACCTGCATCTATGATAATTCATGACGAGTTCCATGTGTCTCTATTAAAAAATTATGTACTTGATTCTAATCATGTGATTGATTAGAATGTGATCCAGGTGGAACACGATGGGGATTTGTGGGTGGACCCAGTGCACATCCTTTATCGGAAAGCCAAATTGCTCAGGAAAAAATCCATCAGCTTGGTAAAGGTTCAATGGAATTGCTATGGTCCCGAGGATGCTACATGGGAGCAGAAGGAAGCCATGCATGAAGCATACCCACAAAATTTTGCAAATTTTGAAGAAAAGTGAATGTACATCTATACATAAGCAAATGAATACTTCATTTTGGTAGCTAGAGTTCTTGGAGCCACAACTCTAAGATTTATTGTCCAAGCAATGTGTGGATTGAGGGGAAAGGATAGTTGTTGGTTGGAATTTCTATGTGAGTTGTTAAGCCGTGGAATTATCAAGTATTCTGATGTAATGTTTTTATATATGTCAATGTGTAAACTATATGGTTATGTGCACTGAGGATAGTGCAGTTTGTAGGGGGAGGGGAATGTGACATCCCTATTTCAAAACCCAAAACTATAAATTCATATTGTAGATGTAGTATATGGTCGAGATCCAAGTGATGTATATTGTAAATATAGTATATGCTCTAGAGCCAAAGCGATGTAATATGTGAATGATCTAAATTGAATATAATGAATAAAATGTATTTCCAACTGTAGAGGGACACAGACATAGATTTGGGGGCTACATTTCCACAAGAGAGGGAGGAAGCCCAAGGGTGACAGTTTACACATGTATATTAAATCAAGACCCATTTCTTATTTCTTTCTAAATTATCCTTACCATGAACCTTCCATTACTTGTTGAGTGTTCTAGAGCTGAATCATTGAATTCATGTAAGAGGGTGGGTGTGAGAGTCACATACCATAGTTATTGGAGGTATGGGATTGAGTACAATCAAACTTGGGAGGAGTGCGATTCAAACAAGAAAGATAAAAAAAGGGGAATTTGTATGGGGAGGAGACCATAATTACTCATTCATGTTTTTCCATGGAGAACAATTTTTACGAGTTTTCTACACAACAAATAATTTTTGAGTGATGAATCTTAAAATAAGTTATTTTTGGAGATGTTGGTAGATTTTTAGAGTTGTAATCTCGTGGAGAAAGAGGCTGGAGGCATGTGAGTAACATTCTATCCGAAATTCATCCAAGAAATCATGTGTTTTTTTGTTGGGCGAATTTGTGTTGCAGCTGTATAATTCATGAGGTCCTAGCTGAGAGATTCCTATACAACCTATGATGGAAGCCCTGGAGGGAAGTGTAAAGGTCCGAGGGATTGTGAGCAGTGAAGGGGGATTCCATCCCTTGGGTTATGCAGGTTGAGGGGAAGATCACTGGTGGACTATAATTAGATGAGAGTTTGATTGTTGAGAGGGGGAAATTATCCAGCATTAGGGACCACCGTTTCTTGTGGATTCATAGACCTATATTGGGGGTGTCTTTCTATTGAGAAATGGATCAACAAGTCTATGATTTGAAGGAACAACCATCCTCTACAACAGGTTGCACATTTTATAAGATACATGTTGTTATTTGTTGTGTTTATTCATGTATAATGTTGATATAGATGTTGTGTGATTTACTCTGAGATATATTTGGTTATTATTGCTTGTTGTGAGCATAATTATGAATTTATTTCCATTTTATGTGGTTGAATGTTGCTATATGTTATTTAGTTGTTTCCATGCACAATTAAGCAATTATATTTCACATTTTGTTAAAAGAAATATAGACAATTGCATGTGTATAAATGTCATGTTGTGGGTTATTTATGCATTTGTATTTAGTACCATACATTTTTATTTGGTCATTTTAGCAGTTTCGTTACCTAGTCAGGGGATGGGTACAGTATGTAAACCTCACGAGTGACTGAATCTTCAACCCACCCTCACAACAAAATGAAAATTCTAAGTAAAATCATTACTATCTTTTCAACTAAGATCATGGAAAATGAGTGCTAGTATGTGGAAATATGAATGTTATTCCTTCTATCTTGATGATACCCTATACACTTCCATACAACCCCATTACCCATGAGTGGGATGACCAATAAGCATATTCCTTCTGCCTGCATACACTAAAGTCAACACATACAATTGTTTCATAATCAAAATTAAAGCATTTCATTAATATCATAACATATTATAATACCCTAACTCAATCCAGTGTCCATACACTATTGATGCAATCCCAAGTCAATGTACACATGTAGCTTCCCCGTGACACTAAGAAAACCATCAATAACATTTGAAAATAATTGCATCAAAATATATTCACTTCAATGTACCATAATGATGTGAATACATATCTTCAATTACGTCATATCGATGCATATTTTATCCATCTATGATCAACATAAACATTTAAATAAAATTCACTCTAAATTACTATTACATTAATTAAAACCAATCAAAATAGTTAAAGAGTATTAGTTTCATCATCATAACATGATTCAATAAATTGAGTCATTTTGTAAACGAAATGCTCTCAAATGATAAAGTCCAATCTATCAAACTATTCAAAACAAACGAGGCACTACACACACCCCCTCTTCAATATAATTTGTCATGAAGTTCTAGAATAGATATGGAAACCATTGACGCATCTCAATTGTGTCCTCCCAAGTAGAAAATCTAGGACTATAACTATCTCATTGGACATTTACTTAGTCTACCAAATAATGTGGAAGTTTTCAAGTGCACTAGTCCAAAATGTGGATTGGTTCGACAATCAAGTCCCCCTCATCTAATGTCTGCAAATGACTCAAATTGATAACATGAGAAGGGTTTGAAATATAATTGTTGAAGGAAAATCTTCCTGCAGACAGGTAGATCTCCTCTTGAGAGCTAGACTCTTAACTCTTAAGACAAAAGATGCTTATCATGGTCATTGACTTCCTTTTATATCTAGATAAAATATTGTGTGAGGAGGAAGGATAAAAGAAGTACCTTTTACCGGTGTTTTTCCCTGCACAGTCCGAGTTGAGCTCCAATCTTTCGCTCCTCGATAAGCCCTGTAGACAAACAAAAGTACAACCACTTCCTACTCTACTAAGATTAGTTTGAAACAGATCTATCTATTAGAGACAAGTTCATGTAAGATTAAGCACAAACTAGAAAGAAACAGGTCAAGCATATTATATTGATGAGAACAACGACGAAGGAAACTTACAATCGTAGATGCGAGTGCAACAACTTCATCAATTCTTCCTTGTCTAACCCTTTCTCAAAAGACCCACGATCAGAATGAAAACAAATTCACTGATTATTCTCCTCCACTTCACTGTGTGTGTCCTATGGGATCATAGGTTTCATGCTTCCAATCCTTCCCCTTTTCACCATGAGAGGGCCTGCTTATATAGGTTTAGAGAGGCCCAACCACTTGAGATATCTTTGGGGTAAGTTGAGGATTTTCCTCCTTCAGTTAGGGATCTTCCCTAAGATCATGGCTTGACCAAGGATTCGAATCCAACTGCCATCAGAGAATGAAGAGATCTTTCCCCCATTCTTTTCAACAAACCAAATGTTGCCTAGAATAGGTAGCACTCCCCCAAAAGGGAAATCAGAGCATTATAACACTCCCTAGTAATGTATAGGGGGGCGCCAACACTCCTAACAGCAGCAACACTCTTCCAAAATGGTAGACAGAGTGTTATAACACTCCCAGACAGTTTATAAGGGGGCACCAGCGCTACTGAGAGAGGTATAGGGGAGCGCTCTCCTCTAAAAACTCAATTTTAGTGGTTCTTTCAAATGGCAAGAGGTTCATAAACCCAGTTAACCATTCCTCTTCTTCCAAATCAAATGTTTGAGGTGTTTCAAATGTCCTTTCGAGGTTTTTATAAGCATGAAATAGGAATTATGGCAGTATGCTTCTTCTAACATTTGCGACACTTGCGACCAAAATGCGACACTTGTAATGACGACACTTGCGACACTATCAAAGTGAGTGTTTTTGATGTGTAATAGATTTCCCCCCAAAGTATGAAGTTAGAAGACAGGAACTGATAACTGAAATGCTTTTCATACTTTCAAGCAATGGTATAGATGCAGAGAACCTGACAGAAGCTACACACAAACATCCAACAAATATTATGACATGTTTCAAACCCAAGGTAGACATACCTATGCTTGGGTGATAAAGACTTGCAAGATATGGCCGCCATAAAATACACTGTGGATCCATAATTGTATTGATAAAAGGTATAGCCACCAAGATACAGTGTAGATATATACTCCTATGACCTGAATTGATCGTAGCCACGAAGAATACACAGTGGATCTACAAGATGACAAGACATAGCCATGACCAATACAAAGTGGATCTGTGTGACAATATACGTGTCATTGTTCAAGAGAAACTCCTTCGCAACCTAGTCAAAGTACATATAAGAGTGATGACTCAACCCAGGGTCTTCTTNAGATGTACTGATGTCGAACATGGCAGAAACCACTTAATTGCCGGTTAATGATGTAAACCATTAACAAGCTTGAGGGAGATCACCATTGATGTCAATGATTTCCAAGGTACTCTAGTACATTCCAACGAATGTGAATGGATGAGCTAAAGTTGAACATCCGTGGAATCATCCGATCGGAGGTTAATGATGTAAACCCACTGTCGGACGTGAGGAGGCCTTCCATTGAGGCATGCAGGTCCCAAAGTACTAATTGGTTTCTAAGTCTAGTTCCTGGATAATGTGTTGAATTCGACGGGAATAGACTCGTCGAAGGAGGGCCTTGATGTATCCCCCATCAACGACATGAAACAAACCCAGAGATGTAATTAGTAGATCAAATGAACATGGAATGACATGGGTATTGAGACAAGATATTTGTTATGGCTGACTCTTGAGGCAGATACTTCCCTTGAACACTGAGGCACAACAACAGAAACATGACACAGACCAAAACACGATAATACAGTGGATACTGTGACTTTCGTCAGGTGACCCAAAGGAGTAAAAGAAACTCAGAGGATTGGTTCAGTGCAGAGGTTCAGTGGATTAAGATGTGTGCAAAGACAAAGTGTCATGTTCAAGGGCGACTCTAAGAGTTACTTGGTAATTTTCTCAAAAACTGCTTGGCTTGCTTCTTTCAATTTTCCCCCCATACAGATAGACGAGTACCTCTTTTTAATTTAACAAGCTCGAGGAGGGTAACACATGCTCGATATAACTCACCTTTGGTAAGTTCCTCTTCCTTTGTTTAACGAACTGGAAGAAGTAAGGGTTCGGTCCCATATGGGCCTGTCGATGTTTGTTTTAATAAGTCCAAAGATAGAAAACTCGAAGGTTTTTCATGATTATAGAGTCTGGAAAAACACTTAAAAGAGAACTCTCTCAGTTCCTTTTTTGTAAAGTAGTTTGATGAGACTGAAAAAGAGATAAACTATCGCTCAACAGATGTTTTCTTCAAATACTCTAACGAGCGTGAAGAGAACAAGGTTTATCGGCAATATTTTCATGTTTAGAGAGTCTGAAAAGAACATAAATATGACTCCAGTGTTGTCCTTTTTCGTAATGTTAGTCTCGTGAGGCCGAAAAAGAGATAAATTATCACTCGAAAGACGCCCTTTCAAACCTTTTAATGAGTGGGAAAGGAAGCAAGATCACTCGGTGATCTTTTCATGTTTAGAGAGTCTGAAAAGAGCTTAAAGAAGACTCCAGGGGGTTCCTTTTTCATGTATCCATACAGGTCCGAAAAAGAGAAAAAAATCTACCCGGATGCCTTCTCATGTATTTACGCGCACGAGAAAGAACAAAGACTAAGCTCGGTATGCGCCTAGCTTGAAAAAATAGTGTCTTAACTCCAGAATGATCATCAAAGGCTGGAGACATGCCCCCCAAGATTCAATTCATTCATTGACTGTGAGGTTGTCACCAATTTCTCTACCAGATGAGAAAAAGGAGAAGGGTGGATGAAAAGAAGGTTCAAGAGAGGCGACTGTTTCATTTTTAAATGAGCTTGACATAGGAAAAGAACTATGCTCAGGGCCTTTGTTTCATTTTTTAACAAGCTTGCCACAAAGAAGAGAAACTATGCTCATGACCTCTGTTTCATTTTTTAACGAGCTTGCCACAAAGAAGAGAAACTATGCTCGTAAATGCTTCTTGATCATGGCTTCCAAGAGAATAATGCTCTGGAAGGATACCGTGTGAAGGGACAAAACTTAGTCATGGCTTCCAGGAGATCTTCACTGGATGGAAGATAATCACTTAGGAAGGAACACATGTCGAGGGTCACGATAGGGGTAAGGAGATCAAGCTCCAATAATCCTACCAAAGAAATCACCATGTCCACTACCGGATCCAAATCATCGGAAGTTGAAATCATGGGAGATGATGAAAAATCAACATCAGGAGGGGAGATAGGCTGTATATCTGCCTAAATTTCTTCACGAGGGGGAAGAAAAGAGGATTGGTGATGGTTATTATCCCAAGGTATCTTGTCAATGCGAAGCATTTCCGAAATAGATTCATCAAAAGGAAAAATTGGGGAAATGCAGTCGATCATAGACGACAAGGGATTCAATCGAGATTGCATCGAGGAAATGTCAAGCACCAATAGATGTTGGTCATCCGACAAGGGAGAATCGGATTGGATAGAAATGTATAATGGTTTGGCTAGACTAAGTGGCATGGTGTCACCTAGTGCATCGAATTCCAATGGACAAGGTACAATCCAAGGGTCAGATGATTCCAAAGATTGATAAGCCGCGGTCAAAATCATATCGAAAGTGGAAATATGATGTGTAGTCGGTGGAAGTGGTGTAGGGAAGGTACCCATGAGGCTAGAATATTTCACTAAGCCAACACCAATGCTTTCATACATGATCTTGTGGTCTCCCAAGAAAGGAATATTGTTGGTAGTGGGAGCGCGAGCATCGGTCGTGCAGAAATCCAACTGATCAACAGTGACAATTTTGCCCTGATGAGGAAATTGGACACATCAAAAAACTGATGAGGCAACAATAGTCATAGCATAAAACCAACTTCTTCCAAGTAACAAGTTGTAATCGAGGGGAGCATCAACCACCTCGACATCAACAGTAATAGTTTTGCCACCCAATTGGATGGCTAGGGACTGTAAAATCCCATGGGGATGAAAATCTCGCCCATCGAAGGTGCGTAACATCGTTGGGGATTTGTTAAGTGTGGGTGATTTTAAACCTTTCCAAAATGCCAAAGACATGACACAAGTCGAGGCTCCCTCATCCAGAATAGTTCGGTGGATTTGTTGATTGTGAACAACAACATCAACTTGGAAAGCAAGTTGGTGGGAGATTCCAGACACATAATTGTCCAGGTTAAACATGATATGGTTGGACGACTCAGGATCAACAACGCCAAGAGTGGCTCTACATTGACTGGGGTAGTGTTGTAGAACTTCTAACGTAGACATAGCACATGGTGCTTGAGCCAAATCTTCAATAATGTTGTAGTTCTGGGTGGCACGCGAACTAGGATTAAAGGTAGCTTTATGTATAGTTCTCTTAGGAGGGCGTAAGATAGAGTCAAACGTGGGTTTCTCAATCTGAAGTGGTTTAGACGGAGGATTAACGGATGGAAGACTAATGGAGGATGATGATGGATACGGTAAAGTACCGGCACCGTTAATGTATTTTCCTTTATCAAGGTTACCTAGTGTGTCGTATGTTTTAGAGAAAGTGGTCAAATTAATCCCATTAAACATATAAATATGTGCACTCGTCGAGGTCTCATCATTAGGATGGCTAGAACTGCCCCCAGGAGAGGGGGTTTCAACAACCATGGATTGCTGCTGTGGAAAAGGCTGAGTAAGCATAGCAGGTTGTGACTTTCCTTGGAAAATTTTGGCCACTTCATTGCGAAGTGGACAGTCTCGAGTGTAGTGATCGTCACGACAAATGATACATGAGAATTTCAGTTTCTGTTGTGTTTTCTTTTCGGTAGCAGGTGGTTGAGATTGATTTTTTTGTTGTTGATTGTTATTTTTTTATTTATTGTTTGTCTTCTTCTTACCTCCGGATTGTTGTGAAGGGGCAGATTGAACTGTATTCACCTCAGAGATATGATTTTGGGGGGAGGTAGAGGAGAGTGCGAGCGATTGGGAAATAGATTGAGTTTTGATGGAACCGATAACACCATCCACATGAGATGAGGATGATTTTTTGGATGGATCAGTATTAGCTCGAGCAACATTCGGAAGAAAATCATACAAAGCACCAGATTGGGAATAAACCAAATCTAAATACTAAGCCCGAGCGATGGCTTGTTCCTCTGTGACGGCACCACCCATAGTGACATCGCGAGCAATCGGGGGTAACAGTGATTTAGTAAACCATTCCGCCAATAGTATGTCAGGAATGACTGCCTTGATCATCCTTCGTCGTCACCTCCACTCATGAATATGGTCAGAGATATGCACGGAGTTAGTTTGATGAAGGGAGGTCAAGAGTTCAGTACCTGTCTCATAGCAAATAGGCAGTTGAAAGTGAGTGAGGAAATACATGGCAAGGGAAATGAAATCATGAAAAGAAGCACGTGGTAGTTCAATATACCATTTTTCTATCGAATCGGTAAGTGTTCACTGGAAAAGATGCAAGCGTACAGAATCATCCATGAGGGAGTTTGATGAACACCACAAATGGAAAGTCATCACATGGTTGTTTGGATCTTCACCAGGGTTTCCATCAAATTTCAAAATATCAGAAGGAAGTTTAGCTAGAATGACTGGCCAAACTAGTGAATGAGAAATAGGATCATTAGTTAATCGAGACAAATCTCAAAGATCCAAAGTCGCAAGGAAAGGTAGTTGTTGGTTAATTTGCGAATGATACTGGTGCGGCATAGGAACACCAGTAGGACTATAAAATGGGTTAGGTGGATAGTTGTAACTAGTAGGTCCTCCTACATACGGTTGTTGCTGGCCAGGATAAACAAGATTCGATGATGGATGAGAAACATTGGCATAACTCGGTGGGTTCTGAGCATTATAGGTTGGGTGATTTATTTTCCCATGAGGAGGATAAACATTTTTCCCTTGAGAATGGTAAGGAGTAGATCCCGGAGGTGGATACACATTAGACCCATGAGAAGGATAAGACTGTGGTCCCGGAGAACTCTAGGTGGTGTTTGGAATGTCGCCTAGATAAGATTTTCCGTAAGATGTTCCAGAAGGAACATGATTGGATACTCCTTCTAGTGGGTTATTATACGAGTGCCCCCTAATGTGGGGTTGATTAAAAATGCCTCCTGAAGATACTCCCCAGGATTGTGAAGGGTTTCCAGCAAACGAAGGTTGTCCCCTTGCCAACGGTGGATTTACGACTAGGGTATGACTGGGAAACAAAGGTTTCCCTCTAGGAGGAGCACGAAAAGGGGGCTGTCCCCCGGGAGGAGTAGGCCTACCATGGAAAGGTAGTCCTCCAGGAGGAAAAGGTTTGTTGGATGGTGGTTTCCCTCCAGCCGGTTGTGTTTGTCCAGTAGGGGTCTGTGTTCTCGGGTGAGAAGATGTCCCAGTAGGATCATGTGGAACAAGTGGAGCTATAAAGTAAAATCTTGTAGAAATGGGGGTAGAGATTGAAGTGCTTTGGAGATGAGTAGAGGTGATGAGACCAGCATTAGGATGGACTTGTGCTAGTGTAACAATAGGGTTAATAACCTAATCGACTGGGTGATTCATGGTTTGACCGGATGGTCCTGTTTCACTAGGAGGGCCATGAGGATGAAAAGGTTGTCGAAAGGATTTGAAATGTTCATAGAGATCGCGTCCCGATGAAGTCCTCCATACAGAACGAACATGTGTGGGATTGGTATCTACTGCGGTGCTAGGACGAACAGGAGTCCTATACTCATCACCAAACATTGGTTATGTGGATCCCATATATGTTTCGATAAAGATCCTCTCTGGTAATCGTGGAATCTCTTCATCTATGACGTTCCCAAGGGAGTCTAAATGAACCAAAAGTGGTTCAAGAGGAGTTACCAACACAGATGTAGTGGGATTTCCAACTGTGACCAAAGTGCCTTCTAAGTTATCTAACAGAGGAGCAATAACACTTCCAGCGTTGGATTGATTTTCTACCTCTCTACGGTAGTTGTCTTCTGGAGGGTTAGGAGGTAAGGGTTGATAGCCTTCCGGAGGAAGCCCTTGCATCCTACGTGATTGGCGAAGACCTTTATCATCTACAGGCTCAATTGTGGAGAATAACAGAACACACTGAAAATCTAGGGCCAACTAACAA
>JASDQU010437855.1:0-34770 GCA_032191745.1 Picea mariana | reverse complement strand
CCATACTAATGATTAACATAAAAGCTAATAAAAAACTACTTAAACTTGGAAATGAGGCTACTAGTCCTCACCCTCTAAAGTTGAGTTTACATAATTGTAGACTAGATAGGTGGTGGCATAATCCTTTGTTGCTTGTTTATTTCCATCTAGATTTTGCTTCCCCACCACAACTTAAATTACCTAGATTTATTTGACCAATGCTTCATATTTCCAGTCCATGAAGTCTAGTTTTTCAAGTACATCTTGCTGCTAAGTGCCTCATTATTCCACTATTTGCACAATAAAGGATTTATTGTGACATTATAGTTCTACCAACTTGAAATATTTAGTGTCTCAGCTGCAAGAAAAACCAGTGTTTTAGATATAGTTAGAAGTTTAACATGAATATCATCAAAGAAAGTATTACCGTGTTTCTCCCTAACCAAGCTTTCAATTCATTCTTCCTCCTCCTTACTGAATCTTTAGAAACCTTCTGTTGTATCTCTTTGAAACTTTCATTGCCTGTTTTTTGGCTCTAGTTTGATTATGAGGAGGGGCCATTTCATTAGGGGTTCTGCATGCCCATGAATTGCCCCTTCTGGCTGCATTGGTCTTGCTACCACCAACTATAGGATTTCCTTCTATATGATGCCCATTCGTTGTTATGAAGTGACTCTTTCCAAACAAATTACCACAAGCTAAGGACTAAGAATTGCCTATATTAAAAATAAAGGGACTCCCAATTGACTCCCCATATTTCAATAGACTAACCACATAATTAAGAAGGAATAATGTTTGTACCTCTAATACCAAGCCAATCCTTTAACTATAGATGGGTTTCCCCACTCCAATAAAATAAAACCATGCTTGCCTTCTATTCATAGAGAGGTTACCCCCCTCAACTATAGGAATCCCAAAGAAATGAGCTTTCTTCCTGCCTCTCTAACATACTTAGGATTCAAATGGGTGTGGCCCAGAGTAGGAATGTAAGATTCTTTCCAAGCATTGTCCCTCCTAACTACGCCTAAGGATCTCCAATCTCTACCAAGATATACAAAAAAAGCACAGAGGAAACACAAAAAATACCTATAGAATATTGACCTTCCATGAAGTTCATCAACTTAAGAAGGTTTCCTTTTCAGACTTTACCAAAATTGATGGATTTTTAAATCCATTGTACATGTGAATTCATCATTCTTGTAGGATGAGGGTTTATTCTCATGCAAGGTGGAGAGTTCATTGAAAAATGAAACGGATGAGACAAAATGGCCTTCAACACCCTAGATGCCTCCTTGACACCCTGTACAAGGGATCCATATCCAATGTGTGTATATGAAGATAGTGATATTTTAGGGTTGTGTCATTCATGTTATCCCAACTTACATCCAAATCCCGAGTAGTCAACAAAACTCCTTTATTGGACAATCTATCCACTGGGTGTTTTGTTTTATGTTTTTCATGGAGTAGAATGAGAGATAGGATGAGAGTGATGATGTTGGAAATTTATTCCATACTTGGGGAAAGCCTCCAATTATTCATCAATGTATCTAATTGAGTGACATTCAATAGTTGTTTGGGAACATTCACCAATATGAGGGAGTCCCCTTCAACCATCAACTTGTCATATCAATGGGGAGGGCCTTTTCTAAAGCTACCAACTTAGCTACATTGGTTGTATACGTACCAAGGAACCTTGCAAACACCCTTAGGATGTGTCCAAAGGAATTCTTGAAGACTCCCCGTAATCTAAAAGGGCTCGAATTACCCTTTGAGGCTATGTGAAAGTTGATTTTTATGAATTATGATGCCAAGGAAGACCAAACCTTTGGGATTTAGCATGGGGAGAAGAGGAAGAATATTTTTCCTCCAGATCCATGGATCTATTCCCAATAGGGAGAGGATTATATATTACTTTTAGGAACATTTTCTTCTTTCATATAACTAAGAAAAATATTGAATAGTTTATTTTTATGTTTTGTTAAATTTCGTCCATAAGACTTCCATTTCTCCTTGCTTATATTTGAATCTATGGAAACTATGTTCCTTCCATATCACCCAAAGTAGAAATTATAGGAACAACTGCCAAGCCCTATTTAGTACCAAATTCTTAAAGGAAGAGGAACATCGCTCTTTTATGATTTCTAGAATATCTTTCCGTCTTTTGTTTGTCGACGTAAAAGTTTTTGCACTTCTACCCCACTTAATCTTTGATTGTCTACATGTACTAAATAGATTATATGTTTATTCTTCCTTTTGACTACACATAATGTAGATGGATGGATTAATTTACACTTTGTATGGGATTGTGACCTTCATTGTTGGCCAATTTAACTTCTATCATCCTCATAATTTGGGTATTTTTCCAAATTCACAATTTTCCCTAAATTATCAAACATAGCTAAACCCTATAATCATACATTTAATCTACAATGCCTCCAAACCAGTAGATAAATATTTTCAAGAGAATCATATGAGCATTTCAATATCATAATTTTCTCAATTACCACCATTACAGAGTTCCTCCCCAAATTTTCTCAATAAGTATTTTCTCGATACCATACTGTAACGTACCCAACAACCTCTATGCACTGTTGAGTTTGTAGGGTACTCCGTAACATCCAAAACCATACAAAGGTTTTACTCTAATACAATTAAAAACTTCAATGTCCTGATACTAAACCAATTACAATATGCATTCATGTTAATGCATATTTATGCAAACATAGTTAAATAATCCAATTGTACTAGCCCCACAGAGGAGGAAATTTATTTCATCACTAGGTTATCTAGGAAGGGGAAGGATTTTCCCCATTTCTTGATATTCCTCTTGGCATTGTGGATAAGCATGATAAACACACCAACCTTAAATATTAACACACCTATAAGAATGATAAGAAATTTTACAATTATTAGTAATAAGTGTGCCATATGTACAAGAGCACTGACACATCTCCAATTTGCCTTGTATGCATGGAAGCACCATGAATGATACATCCACAGATTTTTAAGTGCACTGACAAGTATGGGACAATTTAATTAATTTAATTTGAATACTAGTGCACTTATGATGTAAGCATTCATTAGTGCTCGTGCTTTCTTACATTTCTAAACACAATGATTGTTGGATTACTGAGAGGAGGGGTGAATCAATACTAGATATGTTTAATCCTTTTAACAACAATATGTAAGTGTTATTTATCTTTATGATCAATATAAAATTATCATCCAATAAGTGCAGAGTAAATAAACCATGAACAATGAATAATCATACACATACACAATACACTAGTATTTTTACATGGAAACCTAATGCGGGAGAAAACCACATAATGCCTTTTTCTTATATGTCTTAAGAATTACATTCATTGGAAACAACAACTTTCTTTGTTCTCCAGTTGCAACTAGAAGGAGGCTCTGACCCCCTATATTTTCAGGCTACAACCTAAGGGAAGATCCAACTCCCCAATATTCTGGCTACAACTAGAAGGAGGCTGCAACTCCCTATGTTCTCCGACTACAACCGAAAGGTGGATACAACCATCTATCCTTGCCCCGTCCTGCCACCCTGAAATATAAGTGAAATGATGAAACCACTGCCACACTGTTACTGTGAGATATACCACTACAAAGTTGTACCAATCTGTGCCAACAACCTGTAACCAACATGTACCAATAGCCTGTGATCAACCTGTACCTGTAACCTTCTTGTAACATGTATGTGAACTTTCTGTGATGCAACTCACGTATGTACGCAACCTGTCTGTACTACATCCTTCATATGTATGTGGCCTGTCTATACTATAACT
This sequence comes from Picea mariana, assembly GCA_032191745.1. Classification (NCBI taxonomy): domain Eukaryota; kingdom Viridiplantae; phylum Streptophyta; class Pinopsida; order Pinales; family Pinaceae; genus Picea; species Picea mariana. The sequence continues at coordinate 30,985 of JASDQU010437855.1, read as the reverse complement.
TGTGTATGCCTTCTGAAAAATAGGGTTTTCACCTTCCTGAAAAACTTTGACCTTTTGTTGCCCCTGTCACATCAACCTGCAACCTAACACTGTGTCCAAACTATAGTTGTTCCCTATGCATACATCCTCATACATATCCTTTAACCAAATGCATCTATGTCTCTCTAGTCATGTTCCATACATATGTATACAATCATGATCAAGTGTGATAACCCTCACATGGACTAGACAACAATCCCTTACTATTATTCAGCCTCAAACTATACCAACAACTTCACAACCAATTCACAACCAAAACCATCAACCATGTACTAAGAAATAACATTAACCATATGCCAAGGAATGCAATATGTGCCTCAACACTAACAATATGTACCAATGATAAATATAAAATGTATCAATGAGTACCTGCAATAACCTTTCTTGCTACCTCAGACTTGCATAACTTCAGATGTACCAATGAGTACATGCAATAAACTTTACATAATAATAGATATTCACTGTGCTCAATAGGTGCTAATAGGAGATCCTTTCTCTCTTATTTATACTTCCATGTAGCTTCCTCAAGGGGTTACCTTCTAACCAACTTAACCCAATTTCCTTCTTATAGGGATAACCCACTTCTAACCACTTGTCCACTTATAACCACTTTATCCACAAATAGTAAACTCTCCACTTCTAGTTGCATCTAATTTATTTTTAATTATTTTTTTATTGCAACAACTTAACCCGTGATTAACTCCTAGTTTCACCAATTTGACTAGTCAACTTCTTCTAGGAGCTTCTAGAATAATTTGACTTCTTTGACCTTTCTAGATAACTTGTGAGGGTTCTCCAAATTCACAAGGCCAAAAATCTCTATCTGTGCGGAGTTATGTGACGTTCCACATATCAACGGAAATGGAATGACATATATTATCCATCTAGAATAGTCTTACCTGCAAATATAGTAACCTTCATACCATTATACATCAAACAAACTTAATTCCCTTAACCATATTGTCGGGGCTACCATAATTTTCTATTGGAATTGCTTTAAGGGTTGACATCAATGAAAACCAACCCAATTAATCAAGAATCTCCCCCTTTGGCATTAATGGCAACACTTTGATGCAACATTGAAGTCATATCGCTCATGCTCCCCTTGTGACCATCGCTCCCCTTGGAAACATGCCTCTGTGATCTCTCTCCAAGCATATAACTCTCTATCCTACATATGATGAATCTCTACCCCTTTGAAATCAATGACAAAGGTAAATTACCGTTGGGGCTACTCCCCCTAACTAAATTGTCCTTGGGGTTGCTCCGCCTGACTGAACTCTTCCTGAGATTGCTTCCCCAAACTGAATTGTCCTCTTTATGGTGTTTCCTGCTATAAATCTAAGACATATAAGATGAGAATTCAAACGAATTCATTTTGGAGTAGAAATTACTCTTAGTCTCTAGCGAAGATACTCAAAGGCTTCCCTTGGAAGAGGTTTTGTACAGATATCTTCAACCTATTTTTTTGTTCCCACATATTCAACTCTGATGTTCTTCTCTGCTACATGTTTCTATAGAAATGATACTTGGTTGGAATGTTCTTTGTCTTGGAGTGCATCACTAGATTCTTTGAGATACTGATGGCACTTGTATTATCACAATATATCAGAATGGGCTCATCATACTCAACCTGTATATCTTTCAGAGTTTTTTTCATTCATAGAACCTGTGTACAACATGATGTTGCTGCAATATACTCTACTTCGACTGTAGACAATGATATTGATGATTGTTTCTTGCTTAGCCAAGATACCAAACATTCACCCAAGTAGAACATTGATCCACTTGTACTTATCTAGTCATCAGTGCAACCTACCAAATTTGCATCTATATAGTAAATAAGTGATAGATCCTTTCCTTTTGGATACCATAATCCAAACTCTTCTGTACCCTTGAGATTTATGAATATCCTCTTTACTGCTAGAACATGTGATTCCTTTGGTGCTTCTTGAAATCATGCCCCCTGTCCAACTTCCTGCATTACATCTAGTCTGGATGTTGTCACATAAAGTAAGATGCCAACCATTGACCTGTACTGCCTATGATTTGTAGACTTTGAATCATCATCTTTTCTTAACTTGCAACTGGTTTGCATAGGAGTATTGACTGGTTTTCAATATTCCATTCTGAACCTATTTATCATTTCTTTGATATACTTTGTTTGAGAAATAAAAATTCCTTGGTTTCATTGACATATCTAAAGACTCAGAAATAAGGATAGTTCTCTAAGGATATTTCAAATTCATTTTGCATATCCTTTTCAAATTTCTGACTCAACTTGTCATCATCACTTCCAAAAATAATATCATCAACATAAAATTCAATTAATAAAATACTATCTTGAGTTACCTTGTGTTGTAGAATAATTCTTCTATGGACAAGTGAACCTTCCCTTGAATTATAGACTCCTAATACCAAGACAGAAAAACACAAGTGGACACTAACATCCCTTTGAATTTAGTTTAACTAATCAGAAAGAGAGAGAGGGAGAAAAAGTGTGATGCACCTAGTTTCGAAGTTTGTCCTCGCTGCTTCCAATCCGATATTGATATCCAAACTCCTTAGCACAACTTGATACCTGCAATGCAATAGACAACAAAGAGAAACAAATAACCCCTACTCTACAATATTATATTAAACAAATTCATCTACAAAGATCGAAGGGACATTAGACAAGCACATGCAAAAATACAAAATCTTGAAGGAAATAGGCCAAGTATATATTAAAATGAGAACCCAAAGAGAGTACTTACAAACATGGATGATGATGCAACACTCCTCTAAGATCTTCTCATCCAACCCTTGCTCAAAAGATCCACAATTAGAATAATAATGCTCTGTTGATTTCTCCTCCTTGTTCACCATGAAAATGCCTCTTTTAATATCCTTTGTGAGGCTCAACCACCTTGGTTATGTTTGGGATTAGTTGAGGATATGACTTAATCAGTTGTTGTATCCCCCTTAGATGCATCTTGAGGGTTATATTGGAGAGAAACCTACTTGATCCATCCATAGATGTCTTTAGAGAAAAAGATGATTTCTTCCAAGATCTTCTCAACCAATTCGACACTCCTTTAGAACTGGAGACAATGCACTACAATGATCCCTGTGAGATGGGAAAGGAGTGCTAGCGCTCCCTGCATATGAGCATGGGAGTGCTGATCTTCCAAAAGTTTCCAAGATGACCTATTCTCATAGAAAAACACTTTGCTTCGACTATCAAATGTTGGGTCTTCTGATTCTAACATGTTTTAGGGGTTGTATCAAGTGTTTCATGGTTTCATTCATGATGTGACACTTACATGATGAGAATGTGCCACTTATGACACTTGCAAAAAAAGTGTGACACTTACAACACTTACAATAATGAGAATGTGACATTATTGAAGTGATGAATTTTGATGTATAACACCTTGATGTAGAGGTTGTTGTCTGCATTTTCTTTTTTGAACCCTTTCTACTGTAGATATCTATCCAGTCTAGAATACCATGCTTTGGGGGCATATTTTAGACCATACAAGACCTTCTTCAACCTATATACATAATCTTCATTCTATGACAACTGAAATCCTTCTGGTTGCTCAATGTAGACTTTTTCTTCTAGTTCCCCATTCAAAAAGGATGATTTCATGTCCATTTGATACACTTTAATATTATTGGAGCATGCATAAGCTAGGATCAATCAGATTTCTTTCACTCTGGAAACTAAGGGAAACATCTCTTCAAAGTCAATACCTTCAACCTATACATTTTATTTACATACCAATCTAGCTTTGTTTCTGGTAACCTCTCCATCTTCATTTAATTTATTTTTGAAGACCCACTTTGTGCCGACCCCATTCTTGTACCTTTGTCTTGGAACCAATTCCCAATTGTCATTCTTCTCTATCTGATCCAACTCGTCATCCATGGCCTTTATCCAAAATTCATCCTTGTTGGCTTCTTCAAAAAGTTTGGTTCAATCGAGGATAAGAGTGCTAGGTGTAGTTGTTCTGGTGAATGAACTATTCTTCTAGTCTCAATTCCTACATCGTTGTTCCCAATAATCTGATCTGAGGGATGATTCTTATGTATTCATTTGCTTGGTTCTTTGGAGGTACTTGATGTTCTTTCTCTTCTACTTCTATGTGATCTTCTTCATCTTCCCCTTCTACTACTTCTTCATCCTTTGCCTCTTCTTCGTAAACCTGTTCCACTGATTCCTTTTCTTCTTCCTTTATTTTCCATCCACCTGTATCATCAACCATTACATTGATTCTTTCCACAACGTTTTTGAGCCTTAGATTAAAACATTTGTATTCTTTCCTTGTACTCGAGTACCCAAAAAGTATGCCTTTTTCCACATGAGATTCAAACTTTCCAATTATTCCAATTTCTCTTTTGATGTAGCATTTTCTTCCAAAAACTCTGAAGTGATTCACATTTGCTGGTCTTCCTTTCCATAGATCATAGGGAGTTTTATCACTATTGTTTTTTAGCATTACTCTATTTTGAATGTGAACTGTTGTATGCACTGCATGTGTCCAAAATACATCTGTTAACTTAGAATCCATTAACATTGTTCGAGCCATTTCCTGTACTCTCTTGTTCTTCCTTTCGACAACTCCATTCTGTTGAGGTGTCGTAGGAACGAAGAATTTCCTTTTTATTCCATGCTTTCTACATAAATCCATGAATTCATTTGAAGTAAACTCTCCTCCATTATCAGATCTCAAACATTTGATTTTTGAATCCATTTCATTTTCAACCATTTCCTTGTATACCTCGAAGTTTTCAAATGCTTTTGATTTCTTCCTAGGAAAACAAACTACAATCATCCTTGTCTAATCATCAACCAATAACATAAAATATTTCTCACCTTTTAAACCCTTTTTTCTAGTTGGTCCAACTAGATCAATATGCAAAATTTCCAGCAGTCTTGTTGTGGAGTATTCCTTTGATTTGAACCTAGTCTTTGTTTTCTTCTCTTGTTGACAATGCCTACATAATGTGCTGGTTGGCTTCGTGATCTGGAGATTTTCTCTGACTGCTTCCTTTTTTCATAATTTGACGAGGTTATAAAATTTTATGTGACCCATTCTTCTGTGCCATAGACAAACTTCATCTTCCTTTCCTAGAAAACACTTTTCATTTCCAATTTCACTTAATACATATATGTTTCTTGAAGTTCTTACAGCTATTGCAACCAATTTGCATAAACCTGATTTTCTTATCTCGCACTTGTGTGAATCGAACATAAGTTTGTGACCTTGGTCACACATTTGAATTACACTTAAAAGATTATGTTTCATATCTTCCACTAGTAGAACATTTTCTGTCTTGGTATCCTTGTTTCCAATTATGACTGTGCCCTTCCCAATGATTCTAGTTGAGTCGTCATTTCCAAAGGAGAATGATCCAGCTCTTTCCTTTCTCAATGTTAGAAAATTATCCTCATCACCTGTTATGTGATTTTAGTAGCCACTATCAACATGCGTGACCTTCTTGTGTTTATCTTGTAGAGCAAGCGTGCATTCTTCATTGTTATACTGATTCTTCTTTCTTATCCATATTCTCTACCGAGGTTCTCGTCTGTCATTGTTGTTATTATGTTGTGATTCTTTAGGAGGGAATGTCATTCTACAATATTTGGCCATGTGTCAAATTGTTTTGCACTTGTAGCATTCCACAACAGTGCTAAAGGATTCAAACCTGTTGTAGCTTCTTCTCTGTGTTTCACTAGGCCTTCTTGGATAACCATTTTGTGCATGACTTTCAAAGTTGTTTCTGTTTCTGCTATTTTCTCTGTAATTTACATATTTATGTACAAAATTATTAAATGCATAACATAAAAAAAAAAAAATAGTTTGATACCTAGGAGTTGAAAATATTCTGAAAGGAGTTACTCCTCTGAATCCTTCTTCTTCTTGAGGCTTGATTGTTTTTTATTGTTGCTGATTCTGAAATATGAATCTTCTAGGTGGAGTGTCCTTGCGATCTTCCTTGTAAAACTTATTGTCTCCTCTGACTTTCTAAGAATAACTTCTTGGATGTGTTTCTTGATATTTTTTTTTGGAGATTGATCCCCTTTTTTGTCCGATTTTATCCAAGTTTAGACTTGTCATGATTTGGTCTTTGACTGTTGATAATGTTATTCAAAACTTTAGAACTATTCTGCATGTTTTTCTTTTGAAGATCTTTTCTCAATATGACAATCTTTGCTTCCAAATTTCCAATGGTCACGTCTCTTTCTTCTAACCATTCATTGAGTGATTCTTCAATTCTTTTGTCTTCTTCAACTTGAATTTTTAACTTAGTGATTATCTTCTCTAGTTATTCATAGTTGGAATTTTTGTTTCCTCTTTTGTTTTTAGTTCCGCCTGTAGTGACTTGTTTTTCTTCTTTTCCCTTTTTATAACATTTATGGAACTCAACAATTATTCTCTACAGTCAAATTTTGCCTCTTAATATTCTTCTTCGGTGTCTTCTTTATCAGAGTCTTCTACTTCCATGAATAAAAATCTTTATGTCTCACTTTCACTGATTTCATCTTCGTCTGATGAGGACCTGTCTTCTTTGGTGTAGAAACTTTTCTTGAAGACTTTCCTTTTGGTTCTTTTGCCTTTGTATATTTGTTTTCTATTTGAATCATCTTCCTCATTTATTTTCTTTTTCTTATGAGGAAATTTGTTAGAAAAATGATCAATACCATCACAATTAAAAATAATCAATGGAAGCTTACCTATATATCTGTCGTCGGTTCCCTTTTTCAGTCTTCTGACGAAGTTTGCTACTTCTTCATCGTATTTTGAGATGTCACTGTTGCTGTTGTCTTCTTTTTCCTTTTTATTTCCCTTTTTCTTTGAATTCTTGGATGCTTTGAATGATGCTTATTTTGTAACTGGATTCTCCTGTTCAGTTCTCATTTCATAGGCTTTGAAAATTCCATGTAGTTCATCCATGCTTATAAAATCCAGATCTATTCTTTTTTCAAGTGCTGAGATATTAAGATCAAATATCATTGGAAGAGATATTAGTACCTTTTGAACAATTATAGATTCATCCCTTTCTTCTCCCAATCCTCTAATTGCATTTACTATTTCATCAACTCGGAAGAAGTAGGCTACAATATTCTCGTATTCCTTCATCTTCAACTGTTCAAATTGATCTCTGTAAGTTTGAAACTTTGCTCCCTTGACTTTTGCATCTCCTTCATAAAAATTTTGAAGTTTTTCCCAAATCTCCTTTGCAGAGATGCAATGCATAACTTTGCCATATACCGAATCACCAAGACCATTCAGAAGAACATTTTTGGATTTTGAATTATTTAGACTGAGTTTCCTTCCATTTTCATTTGTTGGAGGAATGACAGGTTCTTTATATCCATATGAAACCAATTTCCAAACCTCAAATCATTGTGCTTGTACATATGTTTTCATCCTTATGCTCCATAATGCATAGTTATGTCCATCAAACTGTGGCATTCCATTTTTGTACATATTGTTTCTATCCATGATCTACCTTCTAGTGGTTAAAATGATTTATGAAGGTACCTGTTCTGGTACCAATTTTTGGATTACTGAGAGGGGGAATGAATCAATAATACAACTTTTTAACCCTTTTAACCACATTATGTAAGTATTATTTGTCTTTATGATCAATATACCATTATCATCCAATAAGTGTAGATTAAATAAATCATGAACAATGAACAATCATACACATACACAATACACCAGTATTTTTGTGTGGAAACCCAGTGTGGGAGAAAACCACATAATTATTTTTCTTATATGTATTTAAGAATTACATTCATTGGAAGAACCAACTTCCTTTGTTTTCCAGTTGCAACTGGAAGGAGGCTCTAACCCCCTATATTTTCATGCTATAACTTGAGGGAAGTTCCAACTCCCCAATTCTCTGGCTACATCCAGAAGGAAGCTACAACCCCCTATGTTCTCTGGCTACAACCAGAAGGTTGATAAAACCACCTATCCTTGCCCTGTCCTGTTTCCATAAAATATAAGTGAAATGATGAAACCAATGCCACACTGTCACTATGAGATATACCATTGTAAACTTGTACCAATTTGTGCCAACAAACTGTAACCAACTCGTACCAATATCCTGTGATCAACCTGTACTTGTAATCTTCCTGTACCAACAAAAACCCAACAAGTACGCGACCTATCTGTGTTGTAGCTCATGTATGTATGCGACCTATCTGTACTACAACCTGTGTATGTATGCGACCTGTCTATACTATAGCCTGCGTATGCCTTCTAAAAACTAGGGTTTTCACCTTCCTGAAAAACTATGACCCTTTGCCGCCTTTGTCACATCAACCTACAGCCTGACACTGTGTCCAAACTATAGTTGTTTCCTATGCATACATCCTCATGCATGTACTTTAACCAAATTCATCTATGTCTCTCTAGTCATTTGTCATACATGTGTATACAATCATGATCAAGTGTAATAGACCTCACATGGAATAGACAACAAACCATTACTATTATTCAGCCTCAAACTATACCAACAACTTCACAACCACTTCATAACCAAAACCCTAAACCATGTACCAAGAAAAACCCTTAACCATATGCCAAGGAATACAAGATATGCCTCAACACTAATAAGATGTAGCAATGATAAATATCAAATATACCAGCACTGTATCTCTGTAGATTTGGGTTATACAGTAAGCACCATGCAACCGATAACCTCTCTAGGGAAAATCCTCAAACCCCCATAACCATTTATCATGGAGACAAAAAAATCGAACAACACATAGAAATAAGACACACCTTTTGAACCCGTAGATAGATATGTTGTACCCAATCACTGTAGACCTTCCTAGGAGATTGCTTTTAGACTCTAGAGACCCGACATCTTCATCTCCTCAAGTTTTCATGGATTTTCCCAAATGTACACACCTTGTTATACTTCCATTCTACGTACGTACACACCCTTCTCCAATGCATCCCGTGCATAGCTAAAAGACTAGTTTTTTTTCAATATTTTTTGCAATTTTGAAACTTTCACCGTCAACTCTTCATGCTACCTCAGACTTGCATAACTTCAGATGTATCAATGAGTACCTACAATAAACCTTACACAATAATAGATATTCAATGTGCTCAATAGGTGCTAATAGGAAATTGTTTCTCTCTTATTTATACCTCCATGTAGCTTCCTCAAGGGGTTACCTTCTAACCAACTTAACCCAATTTCCTTCTTTTAGGGCTAAGCCACTTCTAACCACTTGTCCATTTATAACCACTTTATCTACAAATAGTAAACTCTCCACTTCTAGTTGCAAATAATTTATTTTTAATTATTTTATTATTGGAACAACTTAACCCATGATTAACTCCTAATTTCACCCATTTGACTAGTCAAATTCTTCTAGGAGCCTCTAGAATAATTTGACTTCTTTGACCTTTCTAGATAACTCATGAGGGTTCTCCAACTTTACAAGGCCATAACTCTCTAGCCGTGAGGAGTTATGTGACGTTACACATATCACTGGAAATGGCATGACATATACTATCCATATAGAATAGTCTTACCTACAAATATACTAACATTCATACCCTTATACATCAAACAAACTTAAGTCCCTTAACCACACTATTGGGGCTACCAAAATTTGCTTCCGGACTTGCTTCAATGGTTGACATCAATGAAAACCAATCCAATTAATCAACAGTGATAAGCATGAGAAATTGTATTTATTAAACTTAAATTCATGATGTGCTTGGTGTTAGCACTGAGAATCACCCTCTGACTGCAAGAGAATAAGCCTAGTACCCATCAAAATGTAAATGTATTGAAAATGGTTGGAGTAGGTGGATTAGGGAAAGGTTTCAAAGAAAGGTAAAGATAGCAGAGGTCGTTGCAGATCAGTCCTTAACCATTGGGATATGGAGTCATAAGTATCATGCTAATGAAGGCATTTGAATTGCCTATCAAACAAAAGGATTTATGTGGTGACGAGGAGAAGGAAGACAGAAAGTGTCTAAGTGATAAACCATGAAAGATGGGTAAGATGAAAACAGATCCTTACCGCCTTAGGTATCCATAGATCAGAGAGATGATACATCTAGACAAGGAGAAAACATAAAATGTCTGATGAACCATGAATATGGGCATGATGACAACAGATCCTCTACCGTGTCAGGAATCAATAGATCAGAGAGATTACATCTAGATGAGAAAAAAATAAAATGTCTGATGAACCATGAAATATGGGCAAGATGACAACAGATCCTCTACCACCTCAAGAATCCATAGATCAGAGAGATTACATCCAGACGAGAAAAAAATAAAATGTATGTAAACTATGAAGACAATATGATAAAAACAACTCAAAGGAATCTTCAATAACATAATATTTACAATCAATGCCCCTTAGGCTTACAAACTGAAAAATACAGAGCCCTGATCCTATAAACTCTCTCGTCTCTCCAGCCTCTGAACCCCCCACCCCATTACAAAATATTAAACTGATCTATTTATAATCATATCAGTTCACAACTCTCAGGAGTGTGACCTAGACATCTCATTCAAAGCTTTTGTCTACGCATCCTTCTATCAAACTGTGTGTGTGTTCTTTTGTCATATGCAAGCTCAGATTAGTATGGTTCTGCATGAAGAAACCGTCCCTCGTGGTGCCTTGGACTGACAACTATGTCTCCTTGGCCATAACTTCCACACCTTCAATTTATGGACTGAGTTGAGGTTTCAATTACCAGTCCCTTTCCATTAACTAAATCCTCATTGGGATCAGAGTGTGACTTAACGCATAGGGGAGGCCATGTGTTGTTGTTGGATTTGACATTATATAAGCACGTGATTGTGGGTTTGTCAAAGGTGGTTTGAATCCATGCCACTTTTGAGCCCTCAATTCACCACCTTCCGCCACGTAACTCTTTTTCTATACCATGGTTTCAATTGCGGGACCGCTCAAGAATTTTATCATTCGATCATGTTTCGTCCCCACAATGAAGCATGGCCATTGATCTGGTCGTGACCTGTGATCTGGAAAACCCTGCTTTTGATGCCACACACAGCTCTTGGATGGACCCTGTTTCCTGCTGCAAATATCAACAGTTCAATATTACTTTGGGAGTTCGAGCTTCAGGATTTTTCCTTCTGCTTGCTCACGCAATCCTCCGAAGTGTCGAATTCCCAAAGTGAGAGATTTGGTGACACGTGGCCTCTTGATTTGGATGGCCGAGATTTACTTCGGGAGTTCAAGCTTCGAGCCTTTTTCTTCTACTTTCTCACACAATCCTCCGAAGTGCCAAATTCCCAAAGTGAGAGATCTAGTGATGCATGGCCTCTTGATTTGGATGACCGAGATTCACTTCAGGAGTTCGAGCTTTAGGTATTTTTATTCTATTTTCTTGTGCAATCCTCCGAAGTGTGAGATCTTCCTCCATGTGTTCTCTTGTTTTGGATGGCCGAGACTCACTTCGGGAGTTTGGGCTTCGTGAGTTTTCTCTTGCTTGCTCGTGCACTTCTCTGAAGTGTCGAATTCCTGAAGTATGAGATCTATTGACGTGTGTCCTCAGCCTTCAATGGCTCAGATTTACTTTGGTAATTCAGGACGCTTGATTAGTCGTTAATCCTTGCGTGAATTTTAAACTTCGATTGTCCGAGAGCCGCTAATATGTACTGTATACATGATCTCCACCGTTGAAACATGAACCTATCTATTGTTTGTATTTCGAGCCCGAAATGGGTTTCTTTTGAATGCTTCATTTGGACGTTTCCTATGCAACAAAGTACTTGGTCATCCTACGACCCTTTGAAAACTTAATGTGTTAACACTTGGTATGTACAAAATCTCCATCATTGGTTCCTTGATACATTTCCTAGAGAACCGACAAGAGGGGAAAATTTATACTAATAAAAGTGCACTCAACGTTGTGCTTACAATATATAGGAGCATTGGTAATGGTGCCTCCTAAATTTATATAGAGAACCATAAAAGTGCAGGAAATATTTTAATTCTTTGGTTTCAATGGTGTGCTTTATTTGACAAAATAGATGGAGAATAATACATCCATACATTTTGAAGCATACTAACAAGCCTAGGCAAACTTAATTTATTTAACTTGATTACTAGTGTTGATCCAGATTTATGAGCAGAATGAAATGAAAACACATATTTATAATGCTAACATAGAGACATAGTGAATAATAACTGAGATATAGTAAAACTTGACTTCTATTAAATAAGAAATATGCTGAAACTGTAATATGCAGACTGAAACAAGCTTACTAAAATGGTGGCAGTTTATCTCTGAGAAGAGATGTGATGGCTACACTCATTCGCAAGAAGATGAGTACAATGAGGATCCAAATACCTTTTTTGCATATAAAATGAATTCCAAAACCCTAGATACCCAAAAACCTAACCCTAGGAGATGAAGCACCAAAAGTCATGTGGGCCCCGTTGGGGTAAGTTAGTACATCAACTTCTCGGGGTCATAAATTTTGCATACGATCTTCGTTTTCGACGCACGATAGCTGGTTGGAAAGGTGTATCCGAGGACTACAAATTACACCATGAAAATATAACCTAAAAAATATTTTTACTGTGGTGAGCCCTAGAGACATTGTTTAGGGACTCAAAATGGCCCCAGAAGTTCAGGACCTGAAAACTAGGAAAACAAATCCCAATATGAAAAATGAAACTGCCAAGATGAAATCTGTAAGTGAGATAGTTGGAATAGGTGGGTGGCCACCGATATCCACCTAGATTAATCCTCCTCCCTTAGGAATCAATGGTCTCCATTGCGTTGAGTTCCCCCATCAGATGAGGAAATTTCTGTTGAATTTGTTCACGGGTGAGCCAGTTGCCTTGGTGCAGGAGCTGCCCTGCTTTGATAACCCGATAAAAATGGATCCTCAGTTGGCGAGTGCTATTGATTGATGTGTCCATGATATTATCTATGGATTCTTGTTCCATGCAGTCAGGGTTGAGATCTGTGGGTGTCAACTGTTCTACTATCTCTGAGGTGTCCAATAGTGGTGGAAAATATGGCCGAAGGAGGTCCACATTAAATAATGGATGCAAGTCAAGGAAGGGGGGAATGTTGAGCTCAAAGGAATTATCACACACAACCTTGGTGATGGTGTAAGGTCCATAGTGGAGTGGACGAATATTTTGATGGGGCCTCGTAAGGTGTTCTTTCTGCAAGTGCAACCAAACTTTATATCCCACCTAAAACTTGTGTGGAACATGATGTTGATCATGGCAGTGCTTGTACTTGGCATTGAACTTCTATAAAATATCTTGAAGCTGTTGGAGAATGTGATGGATAGACTCAATGAAACTGGTAGATTTTTTGGATTTAGTTTGAGCATGGGACAAGTCTTCCTGGGTGGTCGTAAGGGGTAGTGAAACATCCATGGGACCCAATGGTTGAAATCCCAACCCAACCTAAAAGAGGATGTGGTCGGTTGAGCTATGTAGGGATCTGTTGTAGCTATGTTGAACATATGGAAGACTCTCTTCCCATGTGTGGGCATGCTTGGATTTGTACATGCACAAGATATGCACGATCATCCAATTGATGACCTCAATTTGACCATCTGTATGGGGGTGGAAGACAGTGGTTTTGATGAGCTTGGTGTCTAGCAATGACTAGAGGCTCGACTAGAATGTGCAGAGGAACCGATTGTCCTGATCTGAGATGATGATTTATGGTATCCCAAAATGTACCCATACTCTTTTGAAGAATATCTTGGCAGTGGCCTATGTTGTGATGCTCTTCTTGTAGGCAGCCATAATCGCCATTTTAGAAAAACGATCAACCACCACAAAAACACAGTCATTTCCCTACTTGGTTGATGGAAGGATCGACATGTAGTCCATCAATGGATTCCCACAATCTTTCAATAGTAGGAAGAGGGGTGTACATGCCTTGTTTCCTAATGGTTAGTTTGACAATGGCACAGGTAGTGTAGGATCTGATATACTTGCTGACATCCTGTCGAAGTTTCATCCAATACAAATTTTTCTGCAACGCTGCCACTGCATTTCGACACCGAAGTTTCCTGCCACCCGACTATGGTGGGATTACCAAATCATATTCCCTCGCTCGCTTGATGGAACACAAATATGGCCTATATGGCACAACAACCCATCCTAAAAATGGAAATAAGTGACAATTGTGCTTGTGCCCATCATCTGGTAGGTGGCGGAGAATTCATGATCTCTCTCATATAGTTAGGACCACCCGAAGGTCTCATGGTTGTAGGAGTTTAACACCATGGTGAGTGCTGCAACTGGAGGGAGACTGAGGAAATAAATGATGTGGTTGGTGTTTCTGATCTTATACTTGATGTTGATATGGAGCTGCTGCAAATATTTGGACCACTTCTGATGGCGTTCATTTTGCAATTTTTCCTTTGTTTGCATGAACTGCAATGACTTATGATCGGTGTGGATGATTGTCTCCTTATCAAGAATGTAATTCCTCCGTTGGCGGAAGGATTTCACAATGGAGTACATTTCTTTATCATAATTAGGGTAATTACGAACACCATATAATAGTTTCTCACTATGATAGGCCATGGGGTGTCCATGCTGAGTGAGTATTGTGCCCACAACATAGTCTGAAGCATCTGTCTTGATCTCAAAGGGTTGTTGCAGGTCGGGTAATGAGATAACTGGGGATGAGCACAAACATTGCTTCAAATCATTGAACACTTGTTGTTCAACATGCCTCACACAAAATTTTCCTTACTACCACCCCTGGTTACTTGGATGAGGGCCCATGCAATATGGGAGAATCCCAACACGAACCTGCGATAGAAATTGGCAAGGCCTAAAAATCTCTGAAGCTCCTTTAGTGTGGTTGGGGCTGGCCTATCACGAATGACCTATATCTTGGAGGGATCAACATGCACCCCATGCTCATCAACAATGTAGCCTAGGTATTGGACCTTGTGTATGCCGAAGGATAATTTTTCCAAATTTGTTTATAGCTTATGTTGTTGCAGAGTGTGTAGAACCTGCTAAATATGCTGCAAGTGTTTCACCCAAGTCTTGTTGTAGATGAGGATGTCATCCAGATACACCACCACAAAATAATTGGTGAAAGTCCGCAAGATATCATCCATAATCCTCAAAATAATTGGTGAAAGTCCGCAAGATATCGTCCATAATCCTCATTAAAGTTGCTAGGGAATTCATCAAACCAAAGGGCTTGACCAACCATTCAAAAAGACCTTCTTTGGACTTGAAGGAAATTTTCCATACATTTGTCAGTCCTATTGGGATTTGATGGTATCCATACTTCATATCAATTTTACGAAAGTATTTTCCCCCCTTGAGATGGTTAAGGAGATCGTCGATTCAGGGAATCAGGTACCGGTTCCTGACTGTGATTTTATTTAGGGCCCGATAATTGATGCAGAGTCACCAGGTCCCATCTTTCTTTTGCACAAGAACAAATGGGCTTCCACATGGTGATGAGTTGGGTCGGATGTGCCTCTTTTGGAGAAGTTATTGTATATGACGCTTGATATCCTCATTTTATAACAGAGAGTCATGATAGACTAGCTCATTGGGTAGCTATGTGTCGGGGGTCAAATCGATTGAATGCTTGAACTGGCAGTGCAGAGGTACCTCAATGGGTGAGGAGAATATGTCTTGGTATTCTTCCATGAACTTATCCACTTACTTTTGCTGCGTGGAGAGATCGACTGCAGAAGCCATGGATGTGTCTGAAACCTTTCACTCACTTTGAGAGAGAATCACTAAGAAGGAAAAATTCATGGTCAGATAGATGACCTTCCTACATTGTTTGGAAGAGATCAAGGAAATGGAAGTAGGTGGGACTACCTCGAGTATCCTGTATGATTTCTTGTTCAAAGTAATAACAACACTGCGAGGCCTAGACTCATATACAACATGACGTTTCCATAAATAAGTTTGGCCCAAAATAACATCACAAAATTTAAGGGGAGCGATATCACACAATACCTCATCTTTGAAGGGCTTGNCTTGATATCGTAGGACATGCGACATTGTTGGATGACGTGAAGATATCTTCCTTGGTGGAGCCATCCGATGTTGTATGGATGCAGGTGCGACATTGTCGGTAGGTTGAATCACTTGAAGACCTCTGCTGAGATGATGTTTGTCTGGCTACCACTATCAACGATGAAGTGTTGTGGAGTACCCTTCACCCACATCTGTGAATGAAAGAGACACTCACCTTCCTCTAGCTCATCAGGTTTACTGGGCTAGATCTTGGTGGTAGCAATGATGGTACTGGGTTCCATGTCATTAATCCATCTCTCTTTTTCTGGTTCTGACTCTCAGTCAGAACCCTCATCTTATTCAGAGGCTTTCACCTCCGCCACTAATGATTTATTTGAGTGGAAATCAACAGTGTTATGCCAGGGGCTCTTATGGAAGTCGCACCACTTCCCGGTGTCTTTCTTCATCTTTCCATTGGCCTTGTTTTTTTGCGGCTTAGAATGGTTTTCTTGAGGATGTCCATATTTTCTTTTCCCTTTGTTCTACGGGTTAGGGCTTCCCTTTCCATTCTTATGCTGTGAGGGGTTCCCAGACCCAAACCGCCGTGTCTTTTGTTTAAGCTTCTGCTCAATTTTGACAACATATCGATAGGTCACGCTCAAGGGCGAGATGTCCAGAAACTCCATCTATGTCTATATTTATATTTGAATACCATTGTGATACTTGAGCACTAGATGTCGCTCAGAATATTTGATACCGAGCTTGGTGCGCAAGGTATGGAAGACTTTGGTGAACTCTGGCATTGTTTGGTCTCTTTCTTGTCACAGTGTAGTCCATATTGTATACAAGTTATCATAACTTCCAACAGGGTAGTATTTTTCATTAAAAGAATCCCTAAAGGAACCCCAAGTGGGTGCAACTGCAAATAATGTGGATCCCTATATTTCCTTTTGCTCACAGAAAGTCTCCCACCAATATTTGACATCGGGGATGGCCTTGAGGAGCATAAATGTAATCTTTTCTCTATCGAAAAAGTTGTGGACAGAAAAATACCCATCTAGAAGGTTTAACCATTTATCTACTACATCCACATCTATTTGACCTTAAAATATAGGAATATAAAAATTGATTTGTACCTTGAAGGGGGTGACGCCTCCACTTGAGGTAGATGCGTCGCTTGTCAGTAGTCGTCGAAGGATTTGTGCAAAGTTTCCCATCATCTCGTTCCTCTATCACCCGAGGGATTCCTTGAGTAACATTTTGAAAGTATCTCCTATCCCATTGTCCTTATTTTCTCCCGCCATGGAAGTTTCTTGGGCATGCGAGAGAAATTGTCCTCAAGAGAAGAAAGCTTGAGACCCAATTCTCTATACCTTGACCTCATCGGGGCCATGCACTAAAAACGATAAGGAGTAGACCACTCTGATACCACTGATCCATATTTATGAGTGGAACAAAATGAAAACATAGATTTATAATATTAACACAGATACACAATGAATAATAACAGAGATACAATAAAACTTGACTTTTATTGAATAAGAAATATGATGAAACTATAAAATGCAGACTGAAACAAGCTTGCTAGAATGGTGGCAACTTATATCTGATAAGAGATGTGGCAACTACGCTCATTCGCTAGAATATGAGTACAATGAGGCTCCAAAGGAATGTTTTACATCAAACGTGAATTCCAAAACCATAGAAATCCAAAAACCTAACCCTAGGAGATGAAGCGCCAAAAGTCACATGGGCCTCGTTGGGGTAAGTTAGTACATCAAATTCCCGGGGTCATAAATTTTGCATACGATATCTGTTTTAGGTGCATGAAAGCCCGTTGGAAATTTCTATCCGAGGAATACACATTATTCCATAAAAAATTTATTTTGTCTATAGTTTGACTGTGGTGAGTCCTAAAAATGTTGTTTAGGGCCTCAAAACGACCCTGAAAGTTTAGGACCCGAAAACTAGGAAACAAACTGCCAATATGAAAACTGAAACTGCCAAGATGAAATATGTAAGTGAGATAGTTGGAATAGGTGGTGGAAACTGATATTCACCTAGATCAAGTGTGCTTATGAAGTAAGAGATCATTGGTCATGTTTCCCCCTTACATTTTTAGTACACTGATAAGAATGAGAAAATGCATTTATTAAATTTACCTTCACAGTGAGCTTCTTATGTATGAAAAAAATTGGCCATCTATGCCTTCATACATTTCTCTAAGAAATGAATACATGGGAAATTTATACTAATTAAAGTGCACTCAACGGAATGGTTACATTATATAGGAGTGCCACTAACAATGCCTCTTAACATTATAGAGAGCATTGTAAAAGTGTTGGAATTTTTTAAAGTTTTGGATTCAATGGTGCACTTTATTTGACCGGACACACCGAGCGTGGTGTGGCCTATTCATAACATAGATGCATTGCATAGGTCGAAGAAATTTGAAGGACAACAAAATAGTACGTGGAATTTAAAAAAAAAATGAGAAAATATGAAAATTAAAGCCTAATTTTAAATTTCAATCTACTAAAAATGTAAATTATGGGAGAACAATTAATTCGTGTAGTCTCTTAATCATCAAGAAGGCATGATCGATGCATAGAGAAAAAATGAAAATTTGGTTCCATTTTGTAAAATTAAAAAATGAACCAAATCCACCATGGAAGTGAAGGAATCGAGAAATGTGACAATATGGTAGCACCAACAAAAGGTAAAACATACAAGGGTGGTAAGCACCAGTGCTTGTATAGTTTGAAGCATTGAACAAAAGTTACAAATGAAATTGTGGTTTGGTAATTTTTTTTTTTTAACCCTACTTTGATGCACTCGATGTTAAGAAGCACCGATGCTTTCCTAGATTTCAAAAACACCACCAAGCTTTTGAAAATATTTTAAATAGGTGGAGCAATGGTTAGTATGCATCGATGTGTGAATATTTTTTAAGCGCACTGTTAAAGTTTTGTAAACTTTAAAATAGAAATCGATATTGTATAACAAAATGTCTAAACCTAATTTGGTGCATCTTGTATAATGAAGCAAAATGTGCTTATGGATTATGAATGCACTAACTATAGTGTGTTGAATTTTGATTTAAACTAATATTCTATAAAAAAAATAGTAACAATGACCTCTAGTGCATTGATAATGGGAATGCACCTGTGAAACTTATATGAGAGCACACATATAAGTTTTTGTATATATTTTTTAAATAATACCAATATTGTATATAAAAAATGGCTAATCCTTATTCAACGCATCTTATATAATGATGCACCAATTCACTAAAAATTTAAAGATGCACTAATTATAATAAGTTTAAAATTGATTTAAACAAATATTCTATCATGGAATTGTAATAATGACCTCTGGTGTGCTAATAATAGGAATGCATTAGTGAGGTCTATATGGGAGTGTGCTGATAAGATTTTGTGTTTATTTTTTATTTTCTATCATGTGTGTTACCTGCGGGACTAGCATGTGGTCTAAGAAACTGCGACCTAGGGGCATCTAAATTGTCAAAGTCACCCAGGGATTGCACCCGACCCAAGCCACACCAACCCTTAACATGGCTATATTTTTTTGGGTGTCTCCTCTCGACTACTATGAGTTTCAAACCTTGGACACCTTAGAAAATTAAACCCTCAAAATCTAATTGCGCTAGCAGGATTTGACAAGTATTTTTTTTTTTTTTAAATAAAACGAATATTGTATAAAAATGGCTAAACCTTATTCGATGCATATTATATAATGATGCACCAATTCCCTTTTAGTTTAAATATGCACTGACTAGAGTGTGTTTATAATTGATTTAAATCGATATTTTATCATGGAACGGTAATAACAAGCGCATGTGTGTTGATAATAGGAATGCACTAGTACACTCCCTATGGTAGCACTCTAATAAGTTTTTGTATTTTTTAAATAAAAATCAGTATTGATAATAAAGTGTCTAAACATTATTCAATGCATATTATATAGTAATGCACCAATGTGCTTACGATTCAAAGAGACACCAATTAGTGTATTTTAACGTTGATTTAAACTAATATTTTACCACTGAAGAGTAATAATAACCTTTGGTGCACTAATAATGGGAACACACTGGTGCATCCTATTTGGAGCACACTAGGGAACTAAGTGATATAATCACACAGACCAAAAACCTCTACTAAAACCTTTGATCACCTACCCTCACTAGCAAGCTCTTCTATAATAGAGAATGGAGAATTTTGGGAGGTTCCACAAAAACCTCTAATAGGTGGTGTTTTTCTTGTAGTGAAATATTTGGAAGAAACTAATTATAGATGACCCTCTAAAATTATATCCTCTCAATAATGATAAATCAGAGACTTCAATGATCATGTCAAAGGAAATAAAGAGAGGTGCTATATGTCAACTCTTTTGGAGTGGATTTTAACAAATATATAGAAAAATAAGATGATGGAATTACCACCATGTGGCATAAAAGAATGAGAGACAATAATAGTAGTGTTAGTTATCACATTCAACCAAAGGAATAAGCATTAGAAGCCCTTGCAAACAATAATCATTTACACAATGTTTATTGTGGTTTGTGTAAGGTCTCCCATGACACCCATCGAGCACATGCACTCTTTGGGTAAACTTGGGGACAATTCAGAAAAGAGAACACAAAGGGCATGCGATCGATTGGGATAATGAAGATGAGTGGTGTGAGAAGGGGAAACTTGGGTGCATGATGGTGACATGTGAAACCAAGGGGGACCACCCCTTACCTTAGAGTGATTGACAAAGACTTGAGTTTCATTTGGGAAAGGGTGGGGAAACATGGGACCATGCCCAAGGAGTGGACCTGTCTACTCTTGGCAACATGGGTGCACCAGAGAGGTTGGAAGACCCCATCGACACACTCACAAGGAGTCATGATGATTGATACAAGGAAGAGCATAAGGAAAGGGGAACACACCCAAGGATGGGACATGCCAATTCAAGAGACATGATGATTGATGGGTGCACAATATCATTTGGATGGAATGTCTCCATGGAGGGGCATGATGAGTCATTTGAGTCTATGGTTCGTGAAGGGACACAATGTACCCTGGTTCATGAAGGGACATGATAAACCCAAAGGAGATGAAGTTTTACATTTGTGACCCTTGGAGTCCCTAGAAGAGCACAAGGGCACACAACTAAGGAAGTCAAAATTTTGCAAGAGATTTGGAGAGAAAAAGTTTGAGGTAAAGTTCTAAGGCAAGGAAAAACCGAGGCACAACTACCAAGATGGAAGACAACTAGCCAAGGGTGGGATGCTCTAGGATATTTGGGTAAAGATGGAAACAGAGATCTATTGGAGGCATGTGTGAGACACAACCAAAATATGTGTTAACTTGGTGAAGTTTGTGGTAATGAAGGGACAAAAAGTCCGCGGTTGAGGGAACATCTCAGGTGCACCATAGGAAGATGTAGAGATAGTTGCGACATAGAGTCTTAGTGTCATGAATCTATGTATGAGTATCTTGGTGAGGTGAGGTGATTCATGTGAGTCTTACCAAGTTGTAAAATGAGCCGATAATGCTCATATTGTAATTGTCTCATAATAACAAAGACTTAGTCGGGTGTTAGGCAACGTTCATACCACCCACACTGTTTTTGTGTATGCCTTTCATTTGTTCTACAATTGTTCTCTTGGTTTCTCATGTTCATGGATGTATTCTTATAAATGAATAAGTGTTAAACTATTAACAAGATTATCTAAGTATACAAGAGTTGCATTAGAGTAGGAGTGTGACTCACCCGTAGCCTAGAACAGAGTATGGGTATGCTCTAGGTGAAGAGGTGTAGTCTAGATGAAGTATTCTTGGTGTTTCTAAGAAACCAAGTAAGAACCATAATGGTTTTGCATGCCCTCAATAGGTTGACGATCACAATATCTGAACAAGTGTCCTATGGGGTCATGACAGGTGGTATCAAAGAAAACTTGAAAGATAGTTTGGTGAGCTCTTCACCATGTTGTCACCTTTGTGATAGGTGGTTTCATAGAATATTTGGTTGTTGGCGACTACTGAAGTCAAAAAATTTATGGTGGAGAGCACTTGTTGTGAAGACTGTTTGGTAACAAGATTGGTGAGGACTTGATCAAGTGGACTGACCCATCGCAGAGACAACATGAGTGCAGACTTGGTGGTTTGTGATGGAAGTAAAGGGATGAGTTGTCGATGCAATAGTGACTTCAGAAAAAAATTGTGCACCCCTTAATAATTCCAAGCATAGAGTTTTGAGGGTGAACCAAGCACTTGGGAAATGTGGATGAACATAGGACTATCACATCACTTGTCACAAACCCAATCGCAGAAGTAATCACATAGTTGATTACAAAATTTTGAAGAAGTCTTAAGATGAACTCTTGGGTGCTTTGGCCAAACTCTTTGCAAGTAGAGTGAAGATACTTGGAGGGACATCCATGGATGGGTTGTATGCAGATGGAAGTGACACTGAGAGGGATCCCAAGACCGACATAATGAAGGATCGACTCATTATCTTGGAGAATATTGTTGAGAAAATGACGGATGAAATGTTCCATCATGGTGAGAAGGTCAATTAGATGGAGACCGAGATAGGTAGGATGAAGCATGGGTTTAATGAAGTTGTCCGAGATTTCTAGGAAACTGAAAATGTGGTTACTAACACCTTGACCAATGACATTTAGGATAGACTCAAGGCAACGAAGAACACACTTTCCTTAGTCATGCATAAGTTGAAGGATCAAGATGAAACCATCACATTGTTGAAATGAGCTTTGGATAATAGATAGAGCTTTGATGTGGGGTCGATGAATATCAAGATAAAGGAACCTAAGCCATATGGTGGTACTTGAAATGCTAAGTTGGTTGGCAACTTTCATTGGGACATTAAGTAGTACTTAGAGCAATTGAGCAAAAGTTCAGATGAATCCAAGGTGAATGATGCAACAATGTTCTTGATAGGAATTTCTAATATATGGTGGAGGAACTGGGTGGAAGACTTAGCATTTGGGAGAATAATTGAGAAGATAGAAAAATGGGCAGAAATGAAAGTATCCTTGAAGACATAGTTTGGTCCAGGAAACCAAGCATGGATCACAAGGAATCCGTTGTTGGCTCTCAAGCACACTGGTAATATCCAAGCCTATATCAAGGAGTTTAGGGGGCTCATGTTGGAGATCAAATACATTTTATAAGAAGACAAAATTTTCCACTTCATGAATGATCTGTAGCCATGAGGTTAGAGTGAGCTGGGATGGCATAACATGCAAACTCTTGCAGAAACCATCACTGCAACAAACAAACTGTTGGAATTTAGGGGTGAACCCAAGACATGTCCTAAGAACAATGATGATGCCCAAGGTGAGAAGAAACACAAAGGGAAGGGGAAGAAGAAGAAAAAAGGAAATATGAAGACAATGCTAAGAAAACAAATACAATGAAAGAGAAGAAGTCGATTTTGTGTTGGATTTTTGCAAAGGAACACTACGCGAATAATTGTTCTCTAAAGAATAAATTGAATGCTTTGGAAAAGGAAGACAACCCATATGTTGAAGTCTTATAGGTATTGAATGTTTTCATGGAAGGTAAACCCATAGAGAGTCAAGAGAAATATGAAATTCACTTTTCTCTATGTAGGCCGAACTCAACCAAAATTCAGTGATATCCATGGTGGACAATGGGGCAACTCATAACTTCTTGAGAGAAGACATGGTGCAGAAGCTTGGGATGCAGTATGAACCAATGTAGAAAACCTTCAAGATAGTCAATGCAAGTGTAGAGAGAATTGTTGAGGTAGCCAAGGATATTTCATTGAAGCTTGGTGACTAGAGCAGAAGGTTGAGTTTCACCATTGTTCCTATGGATGATTTCAAAGTTTTGTCAGAATAAGAGTTCATGAGGAAGGAAAATGAAACACATATTCCTCACATGAACAATTTGGCCATTTTTTCAGGACAAACCCCATGTTTGATTCCTACCATAAGGAGGAAGGAAGGAGGCATGGAAATGTATTCCTTGTAGATGGTTGTTGCAGATAGCCAGAGAAGGAAACCTTGTAGAGACAAACTTGGACAATGTGGGATAATGGTTGGAAAACCTAACATAGAAAATTAAAGGAATATTATGCTAGTGGAATGAATGGCTTAGCTGATTTTTGTTTGAAGGTTGATGAAATGAAGAAAAGATCAAAGGAAGTCACAAAGATGAGGATGCCAGAGAAGTTCGTTGAATAGGAGCATAGACCATCTGTGGACCAAGAGGACACGAGGGAGACAAAACGAACTTGGTGAAGGAAAACCAAGGAAAATGCCAATTCCTCCTCTAGTGAACTTGGACATGGTGAATGGCATTATGACCCTGAGTTATAACCACTTATGGAGGAGTGTGAAGGAAAAATTGGTTCAATTGCAACACTACTTGTGTATATAATGAAAAAGTATGGTGACTCTCCATCGATTACACTAGGATAGGTTGGAGATGAGGGAGATGGCCCAAACAACCATCCCCCTTCACCTTAAAACTATACTACAACACATTGGTTCATTGTCTTGGTGGGGGGTCAATGAGGCAAATGGGGTGCCTGAAGGAGGTGCATTGGTGAAATTTTTTGAGAACTTAGTTGGGTGATTTGATAGATTGGAAGAAATGAGAAGTTGCAGATGTGATGAGTTTGTAGAAAGAAAAGGATGTTTGAACGTGTAGATGTGAATTATTGAGACAAAGGAACGATGATTGGACTAGCTACCCAATAAGACAAAGTCACAAGGGGATCCAACAAACAAAATCATGGGAAAAATGATAGAAGTATGGAAGCAACATTAAGTCAATGAGGCACAACACTTAATAAACTCATGTAACTTCCTAAGGGGGTTTCTCCTTGATGACAACAGTTGAGGAGACATAAGTCATTGGCTGGTGAGATCTAGAGATGGGGAAGATACACCATAGAGATCGATGGATGTTTCCAGGGATGGAAAAAACTTGGAGTGGAGAGAATGTAAGGTCTCCCATGACAACTACCAAGCACACACACTCTTTGGGTAGACTTGGGGATGATTCGGTAAATAGAATGCAAAGGGCATGCAATTGATTGGGTGAATGAAGACTTGTGGGTATGAGAAGGGGCACCTTCGGTGCACGATGGTGATGTGCAACACCAATGGGGCACACACTTTACTTTAATTAGAATAATTGACAGAGACTTGAGTTTCATTTGGGAAAGAGTGGGGCAACTTGGGAGCAAGCGCAAGGAGTGGAACCATATGCCCTTAACAACATGGGTGCATCAGAGAGGTTGGAAGACCCCATCGACACACCCATGATGAGTAATGATGATCAACACAAGGAATAACACAAGGCAAAGGGCGTGCACCCAACAATGGGGCATGCTAGTCCAAGAGACATGATGATTGATGGGCGTACGAGCTCGGTTGGGTGCACTAGATCTACGAAGGGGCACAATGAGTTGTTTGAGTGTGTGGTTTGTGAATGGGTGTGACACCCCCAAAGGACATGGTGTTTCACATTGGTGACCCTTGGAGTCCCTATAAGAGCACAAGGGTACACAACTAAGGAAGGTATATTTTGGCAAGAGATTTTGAGAGAAAATGTTTGAGGCAAAGTTCTGAGGCAATGTAAAATTGAGGAAGATTTGTGTTGGCAACCAACTACTCTTGTCAATTTTATCATGTTAAAATATCGTCGCCAAGAAATAATTTTTTTTGTAGCTGGCTCCTTCTCCTTACAAACTTTTATGTCTTTTGGTTTTGAGAATATTCAATGGCCTAATTGAGTATTAGAGTTTTTCGTTTTAGTCTATCATTTGTTTTGTTCAATTTCATGACTGAAAGCATGAAATTAGAACAAAATTTTGGCTTGAGTGATCATCATACAGTGTGTGATTTATTTGTTTCTTTTATGGGATTATGACTAAAGGGCATCAACATTATCCTTAAAAACCTAATATTTTGTAAGTCAATCTTTTCATTTGTTGATCCATTGCCATTGTTGAAACAAGTTTTAAAGTTATTATATCTAACCTAAAACTTCGTATTTTTCTAATATGGAGCCGCCTTAACTTAAAAAAATAACTAAAAATTTTCTTTTTTAGGATTTGGCCTTTCATAAGGTATAACCCTCGCTATCAGTTCCAAAAGCTAGGTACCAAAATCCCAACAGGCATTATTATTAATAATAAAAGGCAGGAAACTAAAATGTTTTAAAGTCCTATTGGCAGCGATTTCGCATTTTTATCCTATCTTTATAAGCTGCCTACGCAAGTGTTTTGGAACCCTTGATTCTCATCGCAAGTTTTTGAATAAAACAACACTGTCATTTTGCGCATTTTCACAACTGCCTTTTGTTCTCGTTTTCATGACTGCAAGCGTGAAAACTTTGATTTTGAAGTCACATCAATGACATTAAAATCGTCACTGGATTATTATGGTTACTCTTGTCTATGTGTTCATTGCATTTCCAATTCAATTATGGTCACACAGTTGGCAAGATACCAAAACCTTTACTCATTTGGCACTTTTTTGTTGTTAATATGATTTCATTTTTATGAGACTGTGATGGTATTCTAATGACTGTGGTTGAGTCCTTGATTCAATGGTGGTTTGATGTTCTATTACTTCATCGAATTCAATGATTTCACAACAACGCATTAACATGGTGATTAGACCCTTAATTCAATGGTTTCATACAAAGCATACGTTTTATGATTGAGTCCTTGGTATTATATTCGGATCATTGTTTTGATTTTAAAAGCATGCAAATACTATTGCTTGTGTAAAGATTTGGGTCGACTTACCATAGTTTTTATTAATTGTTTGAATGGCATTTGATTTTAACACATTGCAATAGTGATTTGAATCACCATATGCGTCGTCGATCGTACATTTGGATATGACTATTTTGCATGGGTTGATTTTGTTCCACCACCCCCGTACACTTTTCCATTAATGCCTGCCCCCTATCCCGGGTTATCTCTATTGGTTTCGGGGAAGTCTGTGAGCTATTCGATCCTATGTTTACCCTGTCCAAACCCTTGCCCGTTTACCCCACTTTTCTATGTGCTCTTGTCTATGGCACCTGTGGTGCGCATAGAGCCTAATGGCAGCCAAACACTCCTGCTATTCGATAATTCCCGTGAGGATTTAGAAAATAGTGGTTGGCTGGTGTTTATCCAGAGATTTGAGGGTTTTAACCTTTCGGTAGCCCAACAGTTCGCCCTCACCTTCGACGGTTACAGGGCTAAGGTCGGAGACATATAGCTCTAGCTAAATGAGGAATTCCTCAGTTTGGCTCCAGGCTTACCAGCTACAGGGAAACGATGGTTTAAGAACTCCAAAGTAGATGAGGTGCTGTGGCCGCTCCTATTCACGTCAAGGAATATTGTGAGTTGTGATAGAGGTATGCCTGTCGCTGCCCTCAAATCTAGGTGGCACAATCTTTTGGCAATTGTTAAGCAGTTTGTGACCTGCGAAGGTTGTTATGGCTTGGTATTTCTATATCATCTTCGGTTATTGATGAATTTTATAGATTATCCTTTGAACATGCCACACTATTTTCTATGTATCCTGTACAAGATGTCCAAACGATTCAAGCGTGAGAAGGCTGATAACAGCCTTTTCCATCACTGCTTGATCAAACTCATTATCGTCCACCATTTGAGCCTTAGTGGTGATAGTTGGCAAGCCTTCCTATCAAGGAATGGCTTTTCCACTCTTGATTCTATTCAAATTGACAAAGTTGTGGTCACTAAAACCCTGGTTATGCCTACCGTGCCACCTCCTACCCTTCTACCCCCTGTTAAACCCTTGAATTGCCCCAACCTCGACCTGCCCGATACCATGGCCGACTTGTTTGCCAAAGACAAGACTAAGAACACTAAGAAGCCTATGAGGAAGAAAGGTAAAGGTGATACTGGTGTGAATAGTAAGGGAAAGAAAAATGCAAGATGGATATCCAGATGCGCTAGGAACAAGCCTAAGCAAAACGTTAACCAAAAGCCAATAGTCTTAAGCGAGGATTCAGACTCTGATATTGAATGTTTCCTAGCCGAGGAATACCCCTATTCTCATGGCCTATGCTCTATGGAACCATATGACTATGTTTCCAACTTACCTCCGTGCCTCAAGAACGTTCCTAAATTCCCGGGAATTAAGCTTCACGGTGACACTCCTGGTAACGTGAAAGAACCCTTGCCTGTGATGCCAAGGCCAAATCAACCACCTTGTACTCAATGTAATGCATGGCTTGAACGTTATTACACAGACGTTCCCCTATTACATTCTAAGATTAGAACTTTGGAGGAATGAGTGACAGTGTTGTCAAAGGAGAACGACAGGCTACAAGCCAACGAGAAGAAACAAAAAACCACCGGTTCAATTGTCTTCAGAAATGTCGAGGCAACAACGGTCTTTGTCAATTCAAAGTTATCATGATCGAATCATTTTCTTACTACCCAGGTATGTATTTCAAACATCGATTCTGTTTTATGAGTTGGTTTGAATTAGTATGATCGATTGGGGTTTTCTTTCGATTATTCCTGTTCGTTTGTTTAGATTCAAAATGATTCTGTTATATTCAGAGTACTAAAAATGATTTCGTTATGAATCATGTACAGTAGATTCGTTTTGCTAAAATAAAATATAGCTATGATTTGGTTGATGCGATTTTATTGTTCTCAGTTTAGCATAGCGATTGTGTCGGCCCTAAGTTAGTTCGATTCATTTCTTTTGGTTTGATTTTGAAATGATTTTGTATGTTTGAACTAGCATAATATTTTGTGTATGCAATGCATTGATATCAGGGATTGGTTTGATAAATACAACGTAATCTATTGATTCAAAAAAGAAAAACAACTCTGTTAGTTTTTCATTCAGAATCGATTCTGTTAAGTGTTGGATTGACATGTTATATCTATATTGAATTCATACAAAATATTTGTTTGATCGGTCTGTTTTGTTTAAAATTGATTCAAAAATGATTTCGTTGGTTTCCAATTGTTAATCGATTATGTCTGCTCCGAATTGGTAATAAAAGTTGTTTGACAGATCGTACATATCCTGTTATTATTTGATTAATTCAATTACGATTTCATTTGTTTCAAATTCGCATAAAGAATCTGGTTACTTCTAGCATGAACGATTTGTTTTGTGTTGAATTAATAATTAAAGATTTGTTTAATAGGTAGGGTATATTTCTGTTAGTTTTGGATTGATTTAAAGTGGTTTTGTTTTCAAATTAGACCAGCTACAGAATCACAAGATTCTGTAGCTAGTCTTAAAATTTAGATTTTTGTTAATTTTATCAATAAAACATTATCTAAATTTGTGTATTCTTGTCTACTTACAGGTACCTACTAATTTCATTGACAAATTGGACATGTTGTAGCAGTTTAGATATAGTTTTGTTTTAAGTTGTTAGCTTAAGTTAGAAATAGAGAAGACCTGGGAGATTGTTCCCATATTTTTTGTAAACTGTTTTGATGATTCCCACAGGGATGTTTTACCCTGTGGCCTTTAAATACTTGTTATTTTTTGTAAAGGACCCATCATCACTGTTGGGAGAACAAGACTATGGATTTATAATGATACAGATTTGAATGGAAGTGGATCTTTTGTAACAACTTTAGCTTTCAATCTATCATACTTTCGTTCAAGTTTTGTGCATTTTAATTTGTGATTAAGTCATTGACTACTTTAGATATCAAGGGTTATTACAGGTTAATGCATTGTGATTTAAATTCTGTCCATGTCTTATGTCTCCCAGTTTTGTCACAACAATTATCCTATTTCAATTTAATGAATAAAGGTTTATCTTCTTCGTTAATTGAACTGTTCTGTACAAATCTTTGCACATGGATTTATCTAACTGCGATGATTTGTAAATTATAAGATTGTTGTTGTTTTTTTTTATGTCTTGTTTGTTCTGTCATTGATATTCAAAAGAGCATTGTTGCTCCCTGTTTACAAGAGGCTTGTGGAAAATTTGGTGCGGGTTTCCTCCCATCGAACAACTGAATCAGATACTTTGCATGGGACAAATCAACAAGCGTTATTACAGGTTAGTTTATTAGTGTTGTTTAAGTAGTTTAGATAGATTTATAGTTTAGTTTTATAGTACAGATTGTCATTTTTAATTATTCAGCTTTGATAACTGTCATTTTATTTTTGTTTCATAAAATTATAAAAATAAAAAATAATAGCTTTGTTGTCATAGGGCAGTTCACAAATGGTTTTTTTAGGTTTTCGATTTAAAATCTGTGATCTGTAAATATTGTACATTTGTAGTTCAGATCTAATTCTGTTAATAACTGAACTTTTAATTTCATAGAATTATTGTTGTATAATATAGATAATAGACTGTATATATTTATCTCAGATTTGTTTATTAGTTTCCTTTAATTGTTGTTTTCATTTATATTAGTTCCTTTAGTTAGTTTTCTTTCATTTTTCTAGGACTTAGATCGGCCAACGGAGCCGCTAAACCCGTCGGGGTGGATCATCCCAAACGACTTGGGTTATTTAGACAACCCCGGACCGGATCCACTCCTCCAGTTGACGAGCGTTCAATTTCGCCCGTCAACAAATGGCGCTAGAAGGAGGGCCTGAAACTTATTAATGGCACGAGGTGGTCGTAAGACTCCTCCACCACCTAACCGCTCGCCTATAGTGACAAGAAGTCATTCAAATGATAACATCGTCCCTCAAACAACAACCACATCAAACGACGATCTACGGATCACATTTGAACCAGTAACCCCAAATCCTACAGGTGGTGATGTTCAAGAGATTGTTCGCCAATCCCTCTTAAGAACACATAATGACTTCGCCCGTTTGAGGCAACCAAATCAGCCTTTAGACCAACCTTTATATTTATCTGATATCAGAGAACAACTTGGTGGCACTAACCTCACGTTGAACCCTACATATCCAATCCT
>JASDQU010437854.1:19636-34002 GCA_032191745.1 Picea mariana | reverse complement strand
ACATCATTATCAAATTCTCAATCAATCCATTACAATACTAGGTATGGATATTTGTCATCTACTATGTCAATGAACTCAAAGTAAGCATAAATATTCACACAATCGAGATAAAATTCCATCTCGCCAATTTGACAATGGGGAAAATGTGTGATTGGTTCACCAACTACCACTAGATTGACAAGTGGACCCAATTTGGTACTCCAGTGTCGTTACTTCAAAATCGTTGTTGTACGAGATTTCATTACTGCAGTTGTCGCTACTCCTGTTGCCACTACTTCGCTATCATTACTTCAAAATTGTCATTGTATGAGATGTCGTTACTATAGCTGAAGCTAGTCCTGTTTCCACTACTCTAGTTGTTGATACTCCAGGTGTCGTTACTTCAAAATCGTTGCAGTAAGAGATGTTGTTACTGCAGTTGTCACTACTCCTGTTGCCGCTACTCTTGTTTCCACTACTCCGGGTGTCGTTACTTCAAAATCGTTGTTGTACAAGATGTTGTTACTGTAGCTGCCACTACTCCTGTTGCTGCTACTCTAGTTTCCGTTAGTTCGGTTGTTGTTAATTCAAAATCATCATTGTATGAGATGTCGTTACTACTATTGCCACTACTCTGGTTTCCACTACTCCAGTCGCTACTACTCTGTGTGTCATTACTTTAAAATTTCCATTGTACCAGATGTTGTTACTCCAAGGTGATGCCACTCCAGTCATCACTACTCTTTGGTTTCTGCTACTCCAGTCGCCACTACTCTTTGGTTTCCGCTACTCCTACCACTACTACTATGGTTGCAGTTACTCGTCTACACTCCCGCCAGCATGGATATCGATATTTCATCTGCCACCACTTACGATGCCGCCGCTCGAATCAACATTGTCATATTCCACGACTGCAGATGACGTTATTCCTACAATGATGCTTCTCCATAACATGTGATTCACCAAGTACATCCTCAACCAACGTAAATAGATTTGGGTACTATTACACATGGCATAGGAATTCATGCCTGAGGACAGTCTTAACTTTAATTTTTGGGGATATTTTATGTCTTTTCCCAAAGAGTCATCATTACCCTCTTTAATCACACGATTTCACAATCATTACTTAATTTTTTTTTACTCTGTTGTATGCATAGGGATTGGACTCACCCGCCAAAACGTTAATCATCTGCCAAGATATTAAATTCACTGTCATATTATCATCATTACTTACTTGCCACATCATTTCATTTAAAAATAAATAAATAAAATCCACGACTCTTTCCACAACACATTTTCCACTAAACTGTTTTGCCTATCGTTTCTCTTGAACTTGTCACTGGTACTCCTCGAGGAGGAATAGTCGATGGAACATAATGGGTGGTGGAGTAGTAAGGTATGAGCCAAAAAATACTACACAGATCCGTTGAAATATGGAAGTCTGACAAATTATTCAGAATGCAGGTTGGGATGTGTATTTCGAGAGGTTACAGGGATTCGATGCAGACATTACAAAAAAATTTGCCCAAAATTTGGATGGCCACTCCTCCATGATCCGTGGATTAAAAATTAGAGTCACGAAGGAAACCATTGCAGCAACTGGTGGGTTTCCAATATCCGGTCAGAGATGGTTTGTCTGGGAAACACCACTCCCATAATTTCCAGAGTTGTTTCTGCGTGAAGGCGAAGAAGTAAATATGAAAGGGAAATGATACGAATGGACTTCTCTACCACCTCCATGGGCTGAGGTAGCACTCTTCATCATAAGGTATGTGACATGTGAAGGCCTCCCCTCTACCATTTACAAATATAATATCAAATTGCTCACATCTCTGCGTTTCCAACAATGCATAAACATGCCCTATTTTCTATGTAATAATGTTCAGTGGATGGCACGAGTAGCTCAGAGCTCGCGCCAACGACTAAAAACCCTCACAAATCTTGGCCTTGTTAAGCTACTAGTTGTGCATGTTATATAGCAAATCCCTGTGAGTTGGCCACATTTCATAAGACTCTCGGAAGAGGAATTGGTAGAACTTATCCTAAAAGTAGCAAAAACCCTAGTAGAGAGAGAAGGGATGAGAAAGTTAGCATAGGATACTAAAACTATTGCAGAAGGGCAGAGAATGGGTGATGATACACATGAATCATCCTTAGACGAAGATGAGGAAACAGGGAAACCATCAGTGGAAGTTAGAGAAGTTGGGGGAATGAGGCAGGTCATTAACCTGGATTCAGAAGAAGAGGAACTAGAGGGTTCTATTCCTCAAAACCCTTTTCCTGAACAAGAAAGAGATGTTGCTACTCCCCCAACAGATGAAAATGAAAGAGATGTGGCTACTCCCTCAGTATATGAACAAGAAATATATGTTTTTGTTTCGCCCACAGATGATCATGAGATGGATGTTGATACCCCTTTGTCTAATGAGCAGGAGAGGAATGTTGCTACTCCTCCAATATATGAAAAAGAGTTAACTGATGCTGTTACACAAGAACCAGTGCCAGAACATTCTGAATTTTTTGTCTGTGAATATGGTGTAGCTACTCTTCCCATCAATGAGTAGGTAACGACTGACATTGTAAAACAAGAACCAACGTCAAAACAAGTCATTCCAGAAAACCCTATTTTTGAAGATACAACAACTACTCTAGTTTGTGAGCAAGAAATGACCGATGTTGTTACACAAGAACCAACGTCATAGCATGTTTCTCCCAAAAAACCTGAACCAGAGTTGGGTGTTGCTACTCTAGAAGAAGTGTAAGTTAAAAAAGATCCAGGCATAGAGGCTACAGGCAATGAATCTCAAAATGAGGTTCCTCCTAGGGGATGGGCTGAAGAAATTATTGTCAAACAAGAATTTGTCAAATTTTGTGCAAGGAGAAGAACCCCTATTTAGGAACATTATAGAAAATACTTTAGAGAAAGTTTGCAATTCAGGATTGAGAATTCCAATCTAAAGAAGAAGGTGCTCCACCTGAAGAAACAAGCACGGAGATACAAAAGAATTTCCAAGGAATCAGTGAGGAGAAATGTTAAGGAGACTATTTCGGCAGCTACCCAAACTGTCGATACTCCCATAGTATCGGCAACTACTCAAATTGTTTATGCTCCCATAGTAACAATAGATACTCAAACTGAGTTGGTGTTGCATAAAATATATACTCAGACCGAGCCTATATTTCACACCTCTACAGTACCAAAAACCACTCAGACTGATCCTATTTTGCACACTTCCACATTAACAACATCTACTCAAGCTGAGCCAATGACAGATACAACTGAAGCTAAAGTAGTTTTGTTGAAAGCCGAGATACATAAGTGGAAGAAAACTGTATCCTAGTTTCAGACATGAGTTGTCCCTTCTTCAGTGCACCTAAGGACATTGAAAGACATAAGGGAGCAAGCTGCTAGAGTCATTGTTGACTAAGAGGAAAAGTTAGAAGAACAAAAGAACAAGGGCGAGAAACAAAAGGAAAATATTACAGAGCTAGAGGCATAGATACAAAGTTTAAGAGATGACAAAAAGGAGATGTATGATATCACCCAGTAGGTAGTAACGTGCCACTCCCCTTCTCCTAGCTATGCAGTGTTCCTTCATGAACAATATTTATTTTCCTATCTGGAATGTATTCACCAGGAGATGGTTTATGATATTAAATACCCCATGTAGTTTCTTAGGACCTTGAAAAGTTATGACATCCTCACACAACATCTCATGTGTGAACTGTACATGGACAACTACCTATTAAGAGATGATAAAAAATTCAATCCAATTTATTATGTGGCAGATGTCCAATTGTGGGCATTTATTTCCTACACCATTAACCAGGTGAAGTGAAAGAAGGCACTTGATTCTTTCAAGCAAAATCAGGTACACATACCCCTTCAGGTTAGAATGGAGAAATTTCAAGTTGAATAGATCATCAACAAACATAACTATTTCAGACGGATTCCCAATTGGCCACGGAATATGGAAACTACACAACAATGGTGTGCTGAGCTTTTCATAAAATAGTTGACCTATTGCAAGGAAGAGGCAATTGAAAATTGTGACCAGAGATGGACCTTATCACCACCTGCTATCAAGGAATGAGAAGCATTTAGGGCTCCCAATTTTCGCAGAGCCATGGAAAGAATATACAGGTATATAGAATGTATGAGGTTTTGCGGGGTTCGATGGCTAGGTTTGATATTTTCATTTCCCATCATTTGGATGCCACTTGATCAATATCAACCTGATTATGAGGTTCAAAGAGAATGGTAGAAGATTATAATATTGTCTAGGGGATATAAGTTTCCAAGGATAGATATGGCTGAGGCATATGACATAGAAGAACTTCAAGGCCCAATATCAAGGTTCCAACCCAAATATGCAAAAGCGACGGCCTGCACGAGGATGTGCATGTGACTAAAGTTTGGGGGAGATGTGTGTAACCACAAGGGTAATAATGCACATCTATTATGACATTGCGTGTATTATTTCAAAAACATTATAGATTGGTTGGGGGTTTACCAAAGCGAATCACTAATCTCTAAATATCATAGGAACAGAGAAAACACAGTCTGGAAAGATGATGTGATCAAGGATGCAACATAGTTTTTGGGTTGAAGGTGAAAAAGAGGACCTATTCCATGGTCCAACATTAGGTTCTATTAATCGGTTCAGCCTTTGTGTATTTTTAGGAAGATTTGTTTCCCTAATATTGGGATTCTTTGTGCTCCATGAATTGTATAAAACACCGAATAGAGATAGAGAAGGGATTAGCTAGTAAGTTAGCTAGCTAAGATTTGTCTTGTATCAAGACTACAACCTATGTAATCTCATTTTATTTAATGAAAATCAAGTTTCTTTTGAGTTTCTGAGTTTTCGTGGTAGTTAGTTCACCGCAGCCCTGATCGGGGAGTTGGGCCCGCTCTTCTCGTCAGGTGTTGTCATCTTATGATATAGTTTTGTTGTGTTTTTGTGTGGAATCTGTTAGATCTGTGTGTTCTGATTCATTTACAGTTATCCTGCTTCATTTGAATGTTACAGTTATTTATGTTTAAGAACCAGTAATATAGTTGTTGTTCTTTATTTTACTACAATGAGTTTTTACTTACATGATCAATATTGAAAGAAGCACAGTCTACACATACAATGTACGGTAGCCTATAAAACATTCTTGCCCCTAGGTTGACAAATTAAATGTATTAGGTGGTAAATCTAGATGATATACTATACCCAACAGTGAGGATATAAGTAATTCCTTTCAATATACCCCACTACATAATAATTATAAAATCATGGTGGGAGATGATCCCTTTCTTACCTATGTTTTCTCCTATATTCCACGTGAAGACCCTAAAAAAAATCCTAAATCCTGAGCAAGAAATGTATTTTTTCTTTTATCTTCTGCTGGATTCCCTTCTGGCATGTAGGGTGGAAATTAATACTATAACATATATTACTAGCTTTTCTACTTCCCACCAGATTGCATTACTCCAAGTGAAATATTTGCTATCTCCCCTTCATAATGTGTGATTCCTACTCATTTATAGTGGTATGTGTTACCATTTGTTGGCATTAATGTGAGTACCCCAACTTCAACAAGTGCAATCATCCTTCATTTAGGGTGGTGTGAGAAACTATCATCTAGAGTAGTGTGATCACCCTTCGTTTCAAAACATTGTGATCACACTAACTTGATTTGGTGTGAACTACTCTTTGAGTTAAATATTTCCATTTATCTTCATTTATATGGTATCATGTACCTTAATTTGAATAGGGTGAGTTACCTTTACTTGAATAGGTGTAAGTGTCTTTGTTTAAACAAGTGCTCCATTGTTGTGATCTGCCATTCTTTCAAAGTGTTAAAACTTTTTTCGTGGGAACAAATTTGATTTATTTCATTCATATGAGTGTGAGTAACCTTCATTTTTTTGGTAAGGGAATGAATCAACCGTAAGGATACAAGTTCCTCATCCAAATATCTACAAACATAGTTGTTGAAAGGGTGTGAATGCCTTTAACCTCATGCTGTGATTATCCCTTCACATTAATAGGTTAAATTTGATATTCAAGGTAATTATTGTGACCAGTCTATATTAATATCGATTAATGGTTGTGAGTGCATTGAAGTGGATAAGTAAAGAGTTGTCCCACTCTCACAAGCATAGTGATAGATTTAAAAAAAACACATCTCCCATATTGTCCCCTGGGATACCCCTACAAAATTGTTTTTTGACCTCTAGTTTAGAGCCTCAATATCTCAATTAAAACCATTCATTCAAGGGAATGTATTTTATCTTCCCCTTCATCCCAAGGTTCCTTGGGTTTCCCTTTTGTTCTACTAAAAAAGACACCTAATAAGCCCCAAAACCCCCTCTGATAATCCATTCTCCCATAAGAAACCCTTTGAAGGCTCAATCACACATGAAAATATTGAGTATGGGTCAATCGCAAATCCCAACATCCAGCTTCTCATGTAGATTTTTTTTTTTTTAAACCTAAAGGAAGCGTGGAAATATCGATGAAAGTTCGTTGCACTTTTCCATGGTTTTGTGTCACACATATAGTATCTGCGTCGTAAATTTTTTCTCTGCCAAAAATTTGCGTTGTTATTTCCACGCTTTTTCGTCGCAACTTTCCACACTTTTTCATCTCACGTATGGCATCTGCGTCGTAATTTGTTGGTAAGTTTTTTACTTTGGCATGGTTTTTTGTCCCTATTGTGATGAATTTTCGTCGCTCTTGCCATTATTTATAAGGTAAACCTATCTTGAGGATGATGACACGTGGAGGGATTATTTCTTTGTTGTTTTCATGAATAACTAGTTCGTGGATATAGCGACGAAAAAATTTCCACAAAAAATAGTCTTTTCTTTCGTGGAAAGTGTGACG
The DNA here is from genome assembly GCA_032191745.1 of Picea mariana. Lineage (NCBI taxonomy): Eukaryota > Viridiplantae > Streptophyta > Pinopsida > Pinales > Pinaceae > Picea > Picea mariana. The sequence continues at coordinate 27,142 of JASDQU010437854.1, read as the reverse complement.
GATATGTGTGGAAATAGCAATGAAAAACCATGGAAAATTTGGCCATATGTAGTAGTGTATCATATTGTACTTTTTCTAACTGAATGCACTGAATTTGTCTACTCAAATTTTGCAAGCTTCTCAAAGGATGGTTCTATGGTCTTTCTCAATTACTGCATAGACTCCCCTTGTATATTATTCATATTATCTGGGAGTCTGTAAGTCAGATGGCTTAGAACAATTCCTTCTCTGAAGTGTATTCATCATCATATTCATTAGTATATTCATCATCTCTCTGAGATTTGACTTCTTTCTTTCTGTCTATGGATTCATCTTTCACTACTGTGCTTGAAAGCACAATCTCTTGAACCTGATATTTGTTCACTTGTTCTTCATGTTTTGAATAACCACTGTCAACATACCAACCACGCTTCTTCTTCTTAGCTTGTAGAGTAAGTGTGCATTCTTCATTGCTATGTTTATTCTACTTTCTTGTCCATGTTCTCTTATGAGGCTCATGTCTATGACTGTTTTTGTTTTGTTCTAGTTCTCTAGGAGGGACTTCCATTCTATAATCTTTGGCCATATGTCCAAATTTATTGCACTTGTATCATTCCACTTCAGTGCTCAATGATTCAAAACTTTTGTAGCTTCTTCTCTGTGTTTCACCAGGCCTTCTTGGATAGTCATTTTCTGTATGACTTTCAAAGTTGTTTATGTTCCTCCTATTAGCTCTGCAATTTACAACTTTATGTCCAAAATTATTGCATGCATAAAATAAACCCAAAACGATAGTTTGATACCTGGGAGTTGAATATCTTCTGAAAGGAGTTACTCTTATGAATCCTTATTCTTCCTATGGCCTATTTGTTTATGTAGGTCATTGATTATGAAATCTGAATCTTCTTGGTGGAGGATTGTCCCTGTAATCTTCCTTGTAGGTCTTCCTATCCCCTTTTATTGTTTCTGCATAACTTTTTCGATATGTTTCTTTTTCTGTTGCTTTGGAGCTTGATCCCTTTTCTGTATGATTGTATCCAAGTCCAGACTTGTCATTATTAGGCCTTTGACTGCTGATAATGTCATCCAAAACTTTTGAGTTGTTCTGCATATTTTTCTTTTGAAGGTCCTTTCTCAATGTGACAATCTCTGCTTCCAAATTTCCAATGGTCTTGTTTCTTTCTTCTAACTATTCTTTGAGTGCTTCTTCAATTCTTTTATATTCTTTTATTTGAACCTTCAATTCCATGATGATATGCTCTAGTTCTTGAGTGTCTTATTTCTTGTCTAGTTATTCTTGCAGCTTCTTTTTTTCCCTCTTTTCTCTTCTTATAACTTCTATGGTAGTCAACAATTCTTCTCGGTAGTCAAATTATACCTCTTCATTTTCTTCTTCCGTGTCTTCTTTATCAGAGTCCTCTATTGCCATGAATAGAACTCTTTATGTCTCACTGTCACTGGCTTCATCTTCATCTGATGAGGAGATGTCTTCTTTGGTGCATAAGCATTTCTTGAAAACTTTCTTTGTGGTTCCTTTGCCTTTATTATGTTTGTTTTCTATTTGAGCAATCTTCATCATTCCCCTTATTTTTCTTATGAGGAAATTTTTTATCAAAACGACCAATACCATCACAATTAAAACAAATCAATGGAATCTTACCATTATATCTGTCGTTGGTTCCCTTGCTCAATATCTTGACAAAATTGGCCATTTCTTCATCCTCTTCTGAGATGTCACTGTTGTCGCTATGTTCTTTTTCTTTTTGCTTTGACCTTTTGGATGCTTTTAAATATGCTTATTTTATATTTGAATTTTCCTGTTTAGTTCTCATTTCATATGATGCGAAGATTCCATGTAGTTCGCACATTCTTATTGAGTCTATATATGCTCTTTATTCTAGTGTTGATATCTTAGGATCAAATCTCATAGGAAGAGATATTAATACCTTTTGAACAATTACATATTCTTTAATTTATTCTCCCAATCCTATGATTTCATTTACTGTTTCATCGACTCGTAAGAAGTAAGATGAAATATTATCATCTTCCTTCATCTTTAGTTGTTCGAACTGACCTTTGTAAGTTTGAAGCTTTGTTGCTTTGAATTTTGAATCTCCTTCATAAATATTTTGAATTTTGTCTCAAATCTCCTTAGCGTATTTAAAATCCATAACTTTGGTGTATACCAATTCACTAAGACCATTTAGAAGTGCATTTGTGGCTTTGGAATTATTTTGACTGATTTTTAATGTTCTTTCACTTGTTTGTGGAACTGCTGGTTCTTTGTATCCATCTACTATAGATTGCCAAATTTCAAATCCCTATGCCAGTATATGTGTTTTCATCCTTTTTCTCTAGAATGCATACTTTTGTCCATCAAACTATGGTATTCCAAGTTTATACATGTTGCTTCTCTCCATGATCTACCTTTCAGTGGTTAAACTGATTCTTGAAGGAACCGACTCTTAAACCAATTGTTGGATTGATGAGAGGGGGGGGGGTGAATCAGTAATATAAAAATAATCATTTTTAACCACAAAGTGCAAGTTTTATATCAATGTAGAATTATCATCCAATAGTTTCAGAGTAAATAAAAAATGAACAAATGAGTAATCATACACATACACAGTACACCTGTGTTTTTACATGGAAACCCAAAGCGGGAGAAAACCACAAAATGTTTTTTCTTATATGTATTTAAGAATTACATTCATTGGAAGAAACAACTTACTTTGTTTTCTAGCTGCAATTGGAAGGAGGCTCCAACCCCCTAGTTTCTCAGTCTACAACCCCCTAGTTTCTTAGGCTACGACCTGAGGGATGCTCCAACTCCCCAATTCTCTGGCTACAACCAGAAGGAGGATACAACCCCCTATTTTCTCCGGCTACAACTAGAAGGTGGCTAGAACCACCTATCCTTGCCTCGTCCAACCACCCTGACGTAGAAGTATAATGATGGAACCAATGTCACACTATCACTGTGAGATATACTACTGTAAACCTATACCAATCAACCTATAATCAACTTGTAACAACCTATACCAATAACCTGTGCCAACATGTACCATACATCAACCTGTACCTCAACCTGTACCATAAAAAAATGCATAAACCATGCACCAAACTTGTACAGATAACCTATCACAATAACCTATCCAAACAACTTGTAATCAACTTGTACCATAAACAAGTGCATCAACCATGCACCAACCTATACTTCAGCCTGTACCATCAACAAGTGCATCAACTTGGTTTATATGATCAGATGCCTACAAACCTTCCTTAACTTTAAGAACAAGAGACTACCATTTTCATCAAAATTTACTTTAGTCTCACATGACTAGTTTTGGATTAGTCAACAACCCTAGCTTGCAATAATCATAACTATGTATCTATAATGAATAAAGATATGAAAATATCATACAATTTTCTTCACTGTATTTTATGCAATTTCTCCATATTTCACTGCTTGGAACCTCTCAGAAAAGGAGTTATAGCAGAAATGACATACCTTGTTGAATTTTGGCTTATTCTAGAGATAAAACTTGTAGAGCGTGCCCCACGTAGAATATTTATTGTATGGATATGAAAATGGTACAAAACATACTACAGACTGTACTCCGACCAATACATTTTGTCTTACTAAATTTACATTTGTTATGAAGAATTTATGACGTTTTTACCTGAAACACCTGTTTTAGACTAGTTTCAAGACTAGCCACAAACCCTATCTTCCACAGAGTGTAAATCCAAAAATACAATGACCCAAAAGTGGATTTTTTTATCACAGCTACTTGGATATGTTTCCTCAATGGCCTCCCAATTTCACAGTCTAAATCATTCTAGAAAAAAAATTATTGCGAAAATGGTGAGATGACCTGTAAATAACATACCTTAGAAAGAATCATCAAAAGAATTTATCCTCCCTTGAATTTTGACCTTATTTACTTCACCTCCCCTCTGAAATTTGGATTAGATATCCTTTGGTTACCTCAGTCACTTGTATATATTCAATATGCTCAAGTGTAATTAAAATGAGAGAGTCTTGCCTCTTATTTATACTTTCATGTAGCTTCCTCAAGGGGTTACCTTTTAACCATCTTAACCCACTTTCCTTATTAAAATGAGAGAGCCGTGCCTCTTATTTATACTTTCATGTAGCTTCCTCAAGGGCTTACCTTTTAACCATCTTAACCCACTTTCATTGTTTTAGGGCTAACCCACTTCTAACCACTTGTCCACTTTGTAATTTCTCCATTAAATTTATTATTTAAATAATTTTTTTTGTATTCACTTTGACTTATAGTACACTCATCACTTCACTTTATTATTTAAATTACCTTCTAACCATCTTAACCCACTTTCCTTATTTTAGGGCTAACCCACTTCTAACCACTTGTACACTTAGTAATTTCTCCATTAACTTTATTATTTAAATAATTTATTTTATATCCACTTTGACTTATAGTACACTCATCACTTCACTTTATTATTTAAATAATTTCTTCTTTCAACCACTTTGACTACTTTGACCTTTTGGGGCTTCTAGATGACTCATGAGGCTTCTCCAACTTCACATGGCCATAACTCTCTAACAATGAGGAGTTATGTGGCGTTCCACATACCACCAGAAATGGCATGACATGTACTATCAATATAGAATAGTCTTACCTGCATATATATCAAAACTCATACCATTATCCATCAAAAAAACTTGGGCCCATTACCCAAACCTTTGTGCTACCAGAATTCGCTATCGGAATTTCTTTAGGGGTCGACATCAATGATGACCAACCCAATTAATCAACAGGTTAGAGATGCCAGGAGGAACGATTCCTCCTGTGATGATTTTCAATGTGGGAGTTGCTGAGAATCCCAACAAACACACTTCTGAAGTGCCTTCCATTACAACTCATAGAAGAGGGCTATTGTCAGTGAAGTTCGACCAAGGAGCCATATGTTGCACAAAAAATGGAGCATGAGGCCCGATTAATCGAGGGTTGAAAGGATGAGAGAAATATTAAGCTCCAAGATCCGATATGGTAACAACCTCCAAAGAAGAAGAATTTGTTTCTATGGGTTCTTTATTTACAATCTTGATTGGACCAATCGGTACAAAAGTGCCACATTGGACAAGTCTATGCATAGGAGGAGGAAGTAGATGATTGACCTCAACTTCTTCTTCAAGATGAAAGCATTGAAGTCTCCTCGATCAACAAGGTAGTTGGTCAACCACTTTGAGTTGTTATCTCTAGGGGACTACCCACACCTTCCTAAGTAATCTATGATCACAAACACACCACTAAAAAAGGCCCTAAGAGAAACAACAATCACAAACAAATTTTCCAATATCTCGACTCAGGTGGATCAGGTCTTGAGGCTGCGATAGGTATAGGTTTATTAAGTCCCATGGACCATTGAAAACAATATTGAGAAGTAGTTACCTCGACCTCCAATAACTATCCTTATCTGATGCAAGTACCCATGCTTCGCAGGGAACCATCAAATAGTACTAAGAAGTGTGATACAAAGTCTGCTCCAGGTACCATGGGAAACCCACGCAATCACTCTCAAATACATAGGAAAATAAACTAAGGTCATCAACTCACAGTCAACGTCTAGGGGGTACAATCGATAGTCGGGATTGAACGTATGGGTAGGGTAACTAATCCTGAAGATATTCCAAAGGATTATCTACAAAAGGGCCAGTGTCACATCAAAAATTCTCAAACTAGGTCAAAAGCATCTAGATGATTGACGCTAAGAGGGCCAATATCACTTCAGAAAAATATCAACCAAGTTCAAAATTTGTAGAGGAATGATGCTATATGAGTCAGTGTCACTTCAGGAAAACCACCCAATATACAATCTCTCCACTATGCTTAGTTAAGCCTCGAAGGGGTTATCTCCTTAACTCTCCTTTACATGAACTCATGTTTGTCTCATGTGTTATAGGAGATTCCCGACTATACTTATACGGATTTTTTTTTCAATCCATATATTAGACTCCTAAGTTTGTTTTCTAGCCTTGGAGAAATTAACTCTTCAGCCTAAACCAAGGCCCTAACCTGAATTTTTTTGTTTACCCTAATAAAATGAAAATGTCTTGTTGATTTTAGTTAGCGTTCATTTCATAAGTTTTTATTTACTCAAAAGGGTGTGGAGCGAAACTTAAGGATGTTTTGACAGACTCAACAAAAAAAACACTTAAGAACACAAATGCGAAAAATAGTTTTTCACTGAAAATGAGAATGAAAACAATGCTTGAGAATGTACACAACTGTACTAAAATAAACACACATACACCCTTAAAAAGCCTCTCAAATTGAGAGAAGAGGGTATGGAAGAATAAAAAAGATTGTATAAATTCATAGAAGGCTAAAAAGGCTCAAAGCACCAAAAAAGTTTCAAAATAAATGCAAAAAACAATCATCCTTAACGACCCCAAAAAAAGGGAGTATACCTAGTATGGTCTCTAGTTCTGTTATGGAAATCTTAGTCCTATGGATTTGGTTCAGGGACACAACAGAGAAGTTCCCTTAAAATACTCCTCTCAACCTCTTATTAGACAATCAATTAGAAATAACTACCTTTACTAAATGACTTCTAGAAGAAAGGAAGAAGGACATACCTGGATCCCTACATTTGAAGTAGATCTCGCTTGAGGTCTTTCACTCCATAAATCCTTGATGATGATCTTTTGAAATTCCGACAATAAAAGAAGTATGCAACTGCAAGAAATTAGTTATCGCTCACTAAATAAATATAATCAATTCAAATTCCTTGTTAGATTCAAAATAAGATACATATAATATCATTAAAATCATGAATTAATAAAAGAATTAGATGAGAATGAGAGTTATTTTATTGATAACAAAAAAAGGGGTTGGTTACATCCTGTAACCACTACAACACGATCTTATAACCAGGCTCCAAGTTCCTCTACCCAAGGTCTGAGATGATGAATTATACCTCCAAAGTTTTGAGTCCTAATGAATCCAAGGAAGCAATAGGCTTCTTCTTGACAAGATAAAGAGGAACACAAATCCCAAAAACACAAGTTTTTAGGGGGGGGAATAAAATCTCATAAATTTAGGGAAACGGGGGCTTGTAGGGTTCTAAGTAAAATTCCAACATGAGGTTGCATCTCTTTCATAATGTATTTCATCCATCCCAAGGCTCTCTTTTATACTCCCTTTTGTTAGTTGGAGTAGTTATGCACGAGCTATAGGAGGTCAGGAACATAGGGAACCTATCAACTCCATCTGTAATGTCGAGAATTATAATATTTTTGAGCCAATTAAGTATTTACATGGGTTGATAACTAACAAGTCATGTATGTTTGCAGGTTTCTTTAGGGAGAGTCATGTACATATTGAAAAATGGGATTTTTAAATATATTTCCAGGGAGGAAAAAGTGGGGTTCAACTCGTGCAAATAGGGAAAATGTTGTAACTGAGGCCAATGAGCCATCATGAGTATATATGGTGGAAAATTAATGATGCTATAACAATTCATCAAGAATAG
>JASDQU010437854.1:8226-19135 GCA_032191745.1 Picea mariana | reverse complement strand
ATAAAAGAGGGTTTCCTTTAGGGAAAAAAACCCTAACATAATCTCTACCGTTAGATCTGCGACCTTATAATGAACGGTCCAGATTTACAATGAAATTACAATATACTTTTACAAGGCAATTTTTTCTTCGAGGGCTTCGCCCCCAAACCCCCGCTGGGGGCCCACTTTCCCCCAGACCCCCTAACCGGGGGGATGGACCGCCCAGACCCTGCAGAGGGGGTACCCCCCCTCTGCACTCCCCCGCGTGGAAGAGTGTACATACTTCTGGGGTGTAAATACTTCATGGGGTATAAACATGACTGAAAGGAAGGACCTCTGAATCAGGAAGATAATCAGGCTCCACAACCAACAGAAACCCTAGCAGAGAGAGAAGGGATGAGAAAGTTAGTAGAGGCTACTAAAACCATTGCAGAAGGGCAGAGAATGGGTGATGATACACATGAATCATCCTTAGACGAAGATGAGGAAACAGGGAAACCATCAGTGGAAGTTATAGAAGTTGGGGGAATGAGGCAGGTCATTAACCTGGATTCAGAAGAAGAGGAACCAGAGGGTTCTATTCCTCAAACCCTTTTCCTGAACAAGAAAGAGATGTTGCTACTCCCTTAACAGATGAACACGAAAGAGATGTTGCTACTCCCTCAGTATATGAACAAGAAAGAGATGTTGTTGTTTCACCCATAGATGATCATGAGATGGATGTTGATACCCCTTTGTATAATGAGCAAGAGAGGAATGTTGCTACTCCTCCAATCTATGAAAAAGAGTTAATTGATGTTGTTACACAAGAACCAGTGCCAGAACATTCTGAATCCCTTGTCTGTGAATATGGTGTAGCTACTCTTCCCATCGGTGAGTAGGTAATGACTAACATTATAAAACAAGAACCAACATCAGAACAAGTCATTCCAGAAAACCCTATTTTTGAAGACACAACAACTACTTCAGTTTATGAGCAATAAATGACTGGTATTGTTACACAAGAACCAACGTCAGAGCATGTTGCTCCCAAAAAACCTGAACCAGAGTTGGGTGCTGCTACTCCAAAAGAAGTTTAAGTTAAAAAAGAGCCAGGCATAGAGGCTGCAGGCAATGAATCTCAAAATGAGGTTCCTCCTAGGGGATGGGCTAAAGAAATTCTTGTCAAACAAGAATTTGTCGAATTTTGTGCAAGGAGAAGAACCCCTATTCAGGAACGTTATAGGAAAGCCTTTAGAGAAAGTTTGGAATTCAGGATTGAGAATGCCAAGCTAAAGAAGAAGGTGCTCCACCTGAAGAAATGAGCACGAAGATACAAAAGAATTTCCAAGGAAGCAGTGAGGAGAAATGTTAAGGAGACTATTTCGACAGCTACCCAAACTGTCGATACTCCCATAGTATCGGTAGCTACTCAAATTGTTGATACTCCCATAGTAACAATAGCTACTCAAACTGAGTTGGTGTTGCATACAATATCTACTCAGACCAAGCCTATCTTTCACACCTCTATAGTACCAACAACCACTCATACTGATCCTATTTTGCACACTTCCACAGTAACAACATCTACTCAAGATGAGCGAATGATAGATACAACTGAAGCTCAAGTAGTTTTTTTGAAAGCCAAGATACATAAGTGGAAGAAAACTGTATCCCAGTTTCAGACAGGAGTTGTCCCTTCTTCAGTGCACCTAAGAACATTGAAAGACATAAGGGAGAAAGCTGCTAGAGTCATTGTTGACTATGAGAAAAAGTTAGAAGAACAGAAGAACAAGGGTGACAAACAAAAGGAAAATATTACGGAGCTAGAGGCATAGATACAAAGTTTAATAGATGACAAAAAGGAGATGTATGATATCACCCAGTAGGTAGTAATGTGCCACTCCCCTTCTCTTAGCTATGCATTGTTCCTTCATGAACAATATTTATTTTTCTGTCTGGAATGTATTCACCAGGAGATGGTTTATGATATTAAAGACCCCATGTAGTTTCTTAGGACCTTGAAAAGTTATGACATCCTCACATAACATCACATGTGTGAACTGTACATGCACAACTACCTGTTAAGAGATGATAAAAAATTCAATCCAATTCCTTATGTGGGAGATGTCCAATTGAGGGCATTTCTTTCCTACACCATTAACCAGATGAAGTGAAAGAAGGCACTTGATTCTTTCGAGGAAAATCAGGTACACATACTCCTTCAGGTTAGAATGGATAACTTTCAAGTTGAATAGATCATCAACAAACATAACTATTTCATACAGATTCCCAATTGGCCACGGAATATGGAAACTACACAACAATGGTGTGCTGAGCTTTGCATAAAACAGTTGACCTATTGCAAGGAAGAGGCAATTGAAAATTGTGACCAGAGATGGACCTTATCACCACCTACTATCAGGGAATGAGAAGCATTTAGGGCTCCCAATTTTCGCAGAGCCATAGAAAGAATATCTAGGTATATAGAATGTATGAGGTTTTGTGGGGTTCGATGGCTAGGTTTGATATTTTCATTCCCCATCATCTGGATGCCACTTGATCAATATCAACGTGATTACGAGGTCTAGAGAGAATGGTAGAAGGATATAAGATTGTCTAGGGGATATAAGTTTCCAAGGACAGATATGGCTGAGGCATATGACATAGAAGAACTTCAGGCCCAATATCAAGGTTCCAACCCAGATATGCAAAAGCGATGGCCTACACGAGGATGTGCATGTGACTAAAGTTTGGGGGAGATGTGTGTAACCACAAGGGTAAGAATGCACCTCTATTATGCCATTGTGTGTATTAGTTCAAAAACATTATAGATTGGTTGGGGGTTTACCAAAGCAAATCACTAATCTCTGAATATCATAGGAATAGAGAAAACAGCAAGATGATGTGATCAAGGATGCAGCATAGTCCATGGGTTGAAGGTGAAAAAGAGGACCTATTCCATGGTCCAACATTAGGTTCTATTAATTGGTTCAGCCTTTGTGTATTTTTAGGAAGAGTTGTTTCCCTAATCTTGGGATTATCTATGCTCCATGAATTGTATAAAAGGCCGAACAGAGATAGAGAAGGGATTAGCCAGTAAGTCGGCTAGCTAAGAGTTGTCTTGTATCAAGACTACAACCTATGTAATCTCGTTTTATTTAATGAAAATCAAGTTTCTTTTGAGTTTCTGAGTTTTCGTGGTAGTTAGTTCACCACAGCCCTGATTGGGGAGTTGGGCCCACTCTTCTCATCAGGTGTTGTCAACTTATGATATAGTTTTGTTGTGTTTTTGTGTGGAATCCATTAGATCTGTGTGTTCTGATTCATTTACAGTTATCCTGCTTCATTTGAATGTTACAGTTATGTATGTTTAAGAACCGGTAATATATTTGTTGTTCTTTATTTTACTGCAATGATTTTTTACTTACATGATCACTATTGAAAGAAGCACAGTCTGCACATACAATGCACGGTAGCCTGTAAAACATTCATGCCCCTAGGTTGACAAATTAAATGTATTAGGTGGTAAATCTAGACAATATACTATACCCAACAATGAGGATATAAGTAATTCTTTTCAATATACCCCACTACATAATAATTATAAAATCATGGTGGGAGATGATCCCTCGCTTACCTATGTTTTCTCCTATATTCCACATGAAGACCCTAAAAAAAAATCCTAAATCCTGAGCAAGAAATGTATTTTGTCTTTTATCTTCTGCTGGATTCCCTTATGGCATGTAGGGTGGAAATTAATACTATAACATATACTACTAGTTATTCTACTTCCCACCAGATTGCATTACTCCAAGTGAAATATTTTCTATCTCCCCTTCATAATGTGTGATTCCTACTCATTTATAGTGGTATTTGTTACCATTTGTTGGCATTAATGTGAGTGCCCCAACTTCAACAAGTGCAATCATCCTTCATTCAGGGTGGTGTGAGAAACTATCACCTAGAGTAGTGTGATCACCCTTCATTTCAAAACATTGTGATCACACTAACTTGATTTGGTGTGAACTAATCTTCGAGTTAAATATTTCCATTTATCTTCATTTATATGGTATCATGTACCTTAATTTGAATAGGGCGAGTTAACTTTACTTGAATAGGTGTAAGTGTCTTTGTTTAAACAAGTGCTCCATTGTTGTGATCTGCCATTCTTTCAAAGTGTTAAAACTTTTTTCGTGGGAAAAAATTTGATTTATTTCATTCATATGAGTGTGAGTAACCTTCATTTTTTTGGTAAGGGAATGACTCAAACACAAGGCTACAAGTTCCTCATCCAAAGATCTACAAACATAGTTGTTGAAAGGGTGTGAATACCTTTAACCTCATGCTGTGATTATCCCTTCACATTAATAGGTTAAATTTGATATTCAAGGTAATTATTGTGACCAGTCTATATTAATATCGATTAATGGTTGTGAGTGCATTGAAGTGGATAAGTAAAGAGTTGGCCCACTCTCACAAGCATATTGATAGATTTTAAAAAAAAACATCTCCCATATTGTCCCATGGGATACCCCTACAAAATTGTTTTTGACCTCTAGTTCAGAGCCCCAATATCTCAATTAAAACCATTCATTCAAGGGAATGTATTTTATATTCCCCTTCATCCCAAGGTGCCTTGGGTTTCCCTTTTGGTCCACTAAGAAAGACACCTAATAAGTCCCAAAACCCCCTCTAATAATCCCTTATCCCATAAGAAACCCTTTGAAGGATCAATCACACATGAAAATATTGAGTATGGGTCAATCACAAATCCCAACATCTAGCTTCTCATGTAGATTTTTTTTTTTTAAACCTAAGGGAAGCGTGGCAATATCAATGAAAGTTCGTCGCACTTTTCCATGGTTTTGTGTCACACATATAGCATCTATGTCATAAATTTTTTCTCTGCCAAAAATTTGCGTTGTTATTTCCACTCTTTTTCGTCGCAACTTTCCACACTTTTTCGTCGCACGTATGGCATCTGCGTCGTAATTTGTTGGTAAGTTTTTTACTTTGGCATGGTTTTTTGTCCCTATTGCGATGAAGTTTCATCACTATTTCCATGCTTTATAAGGTAAACCTATCTTGAGGATGATGACATGTGGAGGGATTATTTCTTTGTTGTTTTCATGAATAACTGGTTCATGGATATAGCGACGAAAAAATTTCCACAAAAAAAGTCTTTTCTTTTGTGGAAAGTGCGATGGATATGTGTGGCAATAGCAACGAAAAAACATGGCAAATTTGGCCATATGTAGTAGTGTATCATATTGTACTTTTGCTAACTGAATGCACTGAATCTGTTTACTCAAATTCTGCAAGCTTCTCAAAGGATGGTTCTATGGTCTGTCTCAATTACTGCATAGACTCCCCTTGTATATTATTCATATTATCTGGGAGTCTGTAAGTCGGATGGCTTAGAACAATTCCTTCTTTGAAGTGTATTCATAATCATATTCATTAGTAGATTCATCATCTCTCTGAGCTTTGGCTTCTTTCTTTCTGTCTGTGGATTCATCTTTCACTATTGTGCTTGAAAGCACAATCTCTTGAACCTGGTCTTTGTTCACTTGTTCTTCATGTTTTGAACAACCACTGTCAACATACCAACCACGCTTCTTCTTCTTAGCTTGTAGAGTAAGTGTGCATTCTTCATTGCTATGTTTATTCTACTTTCTTATCCATGTTCTCTTATGAGGCTCCTGTCTATGACTGTTTTTGTTTTGTTCTAGTTCTCTAGGAGGGACTTCCATTCTATAATCTTTGGCCATGTGTCCAAATTTATTGCACTTGTATCATTCCACTTTAGTGCTCAATGATTCAAAACTGTTGTAGCTTCTTCTCTGTGTTTCACCAGGCCTTCTTGGATAGTCATTTTGTGTATGACTTTCAAAGTTGTTTATGTTCCTCCTATTAGCTCTGCAATTTACAACTTTATGTCCAAAATTATTGCATGCATAACATAAACCCAAAACGATAGTTTGATACCTGGGAGTTGAATATCTTCAGAAAGGAGTTAATCTTATGAATCCTTATTCTTCCTGAGGCCTATTTGTTTGTGTCGGTAATTGATTATGAAATCTAAATCTTCTTGGTGGAGGATTGTCCCTGTAATCTTCCTTGTAGGTCTTCCTATCCCCTTTTATTGTTACTGCATAACTTTTTCGATATGTTTCTTATTCTATTGCTTTGGAGCTTGATCCCTTTTCTGTATGATTGTATCCAAGTCCAGACTTGTCAATATTAGGCCTTTGACTACTGATAATGTCATCCAAAACTTTTGAGTTGTTCTGCATATTTTTCTTTTGAAGATCCTTTCTCAATGTGACAATCTCTGCTTCCAAATTTCCAATGGTCCCATTTCTTTCTTCTAACTATTATTTGAGTGCTTCTTCAATTCTTTTATATTCTTCTATTTGAACCTTCAATTCCATGATGATATGCTCTAGTTCTTGAGTGTCTTATTTCTTGTCTAGTTCTTCTTGCAGCTTCTTTTTTTCCCTCTTTTCTCTTCTTATAACTTCTATGGTAGTCAACAATTCTTCTCAGTAGTCAAATTATACCTCTTCGTATTCTTCTTCCGTGTCTTCTTTATCAAAGTCCTCTACTACCATGAATAGAACTCTTTATGTCTCACTGTCACTAGCTTCATCTTCATCTGATGAGGAGATGTCTTCTTTGGTGCATAAGCATTTCTTGAAAACTTTCTTTGTGGTTCCTTTGCCTTTATTATGTTTGTTTTCTATTTTAGTAATCTTCATCATTCCCCTTATTTTTCTTATGAGGAAATTTGTTATCAAAACGACCAATACCATCACAATTAAAACAAATCAATGGAAGCTTACCATTATATCTGTCATTGGTTCCCTTGCTCAATATCTTGACAAAATTGGCCATTTCTTCATCATCTTCTGAGATGTCACTATTTTTGTTATGTTCTTTTTCTTTTTGCTTTCCCTTTTGCTTTGACCTTTTGGATGCTTTGAAATATGCTTATTTTATATTTGAATTTTCATGTTTAGTTCTCATTTCATATGCTGTGAAGATTCCATGTAGTTCGTCCATTCTTATTGAGTCTATATCTGCTCTTTATTCTAGTGTTGATATCTTAGGATCAAATCTCATAGGAAGAGATCTTAATACCTTTTGAACAATTACAGATTCTTTAATTTCTTCTCCCAATCCTATGATTTCATTTACTGTTTCATCGACTCGTAAGAAGTAAGATGAAATATTCTCATCTTCCTTCATCTTTAGTTGTTCGAACTGACCTTTGTAAGTTTGAAGCTTTGTTGCTTTGACTTTTGAATCTCCTTCATAAATATTTTGAATTTTGTCCCAAATCTCCTTAGCGGATTTAAAATGCATAACTTTGGTGTATATCGATTCACTAAGACCATTCAGGAGTGATTTTGTGGCTTTGGAATTATTTTGACCGATTTTTAATGCTCTTTCACTTGTTTGTGGAACTGTTGGTTCTTTGTATCCATCTACTATAGATTGCCAAATTTCAAATCCCTTTGCCTGTATATGTTTTTTCATCCTTTTGCTCCAGAATGCATACTTTTGTCCATCAAACTGTGGTATTCCAAGTTTATACATGTTGTTTCTCTCCATGATCTACCTTTCAGTGGTTAAACTGATTCTTGAAGGGACCGACTCTGAAACCAATTGTTGGATTAATGAGAGGGGGGGGGTGGGGGGGGTGAATCAGTAATATAAAAATAATCATTTTTAGCCACAAAGTGCAAGTTTTATATCAATGTAGAATTATCATCCAATAGTTTCAGAGAAAATAAAAAATGAACAAATGAGTAATCATACACATACACAGTACACCCGTGTTTTTACATGGAAACCCAAAGTGGGAGAAAACCACAAAATGTTTTTTCTTATATGTATTTAAGAATTACATTCATTGGAAGAAACAACTTACTTTGTTTTCTAGCTGCAATTGGAAGGAGACTCCAACCCCCTAGTTTCTCAGGCTACGACCTGAGGGAAGCTCCAACTCCCCAATTCTCTAGCTACAACCAGAAGGAGGATACAACCCCCTATGTTCTCTGGCTACAACTGGAAGGTGGCTAGAACCACCTATCCTTGCCTCATCCAACCGCCCTAACATAGAAGTATAATGATGGAACCAATGTCACACTATCATTGTGAGATATACTACTGTAAACCTATACCAATCAACCTATAATCAACTTGTAACAACCTATACCAATAACCTGTGCCAACATGTACCATACATCAACCTGTACCTCAACTTGTACCATAAACAAATGCATCAACCATGCACCAAACTTGTACAGATAACCTATCACAATAACCTATCCAAACAACTTGTAATCAATCTGTAGCATAAACAAGTGCATCAACCATACACCAACCTATACTTCAACCTGTACCATCAACAAGTGCATCAACCTGGTTTATATGATCACATGCCTACAAACCTTCCTTAACTTTAAGAACAAGAGACTACCATTTTCATCAAAATTTACTTTAGTCTCACATGACTAGTTTTGGATTAGTCAACAACCCTAACTTGGAATAATCATAACTATGTATCTGTAATGAATAAAGATATGAAAATATCATACAATGTTCTTCACTTTATTTTATGCAATTTCGCCATATTTCACTGCTTGGAACCTCTCAGAAAAGGAGTTATAACAGAAATGACAT
This sequence comes from Picea mariana, assembly GCA_032191745.1. NCBI lineage: Eukaryota > Viridiplantae > Streptophyta > Pinopsida > Pinales > Pinaceae > Picea > Picea mariana. The sequence goes on along the minus strand of JASDQU010437854.1, from coordinate 10,483 downwards.
ACCTTGTTGAATTTTGGCTTATTCTAGAGATCAAACTTGTAGAGTGTGCCCCACGTAGAATATTTATTGTATGGATATTAAAATAGTACAAAACATACTGCAGACTGTACTCTGGCCAATACATTTTGTCTTACTAAATTTTCATCTGTTATGAAGAATTTATGACGTTTTTACCCGAAACACCTGTTTTAGACTAGTTTCAAGACTAGCCACAAACCCTAGCTTCCACGGAGTGTAACTCCAAAAATACAACAACCCACTAGTGGATTTTTTTATCACAACTACTTGGATATGTTTCCTCAATGTCCTCCTAATTTCACAGTCTGAATCATTCTAGAAAAAAAATTATTGCGAAAATGGTGAGATGACCTGTAAATAACATACCTTAGAAAGCATCATCAAAAGAATTTATCCTCCCTTGAATTTTGACCTTCTTTACTTCACCTCCCCTCTGAAATTTGAATTAGATATCGTTTGGTTACTTCAGTCACTTGTATATATTCAATATGCTCAAGTGTAATTAAAATGAGAGAGTCTTGCCTCTTATTTATACTTTCATGTAGCATCCTCAAGGGGTTACCTTTTAACCATCTTAACCCACTTTACTTATTAAAATGAGAGAGCTTTGCCTCTTATTTATACTTTCATGTAGCTTCCTCAAGGGCTTACCTTTTAACCATCTTAACCCACTTTCATTGTTTTAGGGCTAACCCACTTCTAACCACTTGCCCACTTAGTAATTTCTCCATTAAATTTATTATTTAAATAATTTTTTTTGTATCCACTTTGACTTATAGTACACTCATCACTTCACTTTATTATTTAAATTACCTTCTAACCATCTTAACCACTTTCCTTATTTTAGGGCTAACCCACTTCTAACCACTTGTCCACTTAGTAATTTCTCCATTAACTTTATTATTTAAATAATTTATTTTATATCCACTTTGACTTATGGTACACTCATCACTTCACTTTATTATTTAAATAATTTCTTCTTTCAACCAGTTTGACTACTTTGACCTTTTGGGGCTTCTAGATGACTCATGAGGCTTCTCCAACTTCACATGGCCATAACTCTCTAACAGTGAGGAGTTATGTGACGTTCCACATACCACCATAAATGGAATGACATGTACTATCGATATAGAATAGTCTTACCTGAAAATATATCAAAACTCATACCATTATCCATCAAAAAAACTTGGGCCCATTACCCAAACCTTTTTTCTACCAGAATTCGCTATCAGAATTTCTTTAGGGGTTGACATCAATGATGACCAACCCAATTAATCAACGGGTTATAGATGCTGGGAGGAAAGATTCCTCCTGTTATGATTTTCAATGTGGGAGTTGTTGAGAATCCCAACACACACACTTCTGAAGTGTCTTCCATTACAACTCATAGAAGAGGGCTACTGTTAGTGAAGTTCGACCAAGGAGCCAGATGTTGCACAAAAACTGGAGCATGAGGCCCAGTTAATCGAGGGTTGAAAGGATGAGAGAAATATTAAGATCCAAGATCCGATATGGTAACAACCTCCAAAGAAGAAGAATTAGTTTCTATGGGTTTTGTATTTACGATCTCAATTGGACCAGTCAGTACAAAAGTGCCACATTGGGCAAGTCTATGCCTAGGAGGAGGAAGTAGATGATTGACCTCAACTTCTTCTTCAATATGAAAGCATTGAAGTCTCCTCGATCGACAAGGTAGTTGGTCAACCACTTTGAGTTGTTATCTTTAGGGGACTACCCACACCTTCCTAAGTAATCTATGATCACAAACACACCACTAAAAAAGGCTCTAAGAGAAACAACAATCACAAACAAATTTTCCAATATCTCAACTCAGGTGGATCAGGTCTTGAGGCTACGGTAGGTATAGGTTTATTAAGTCCCATGGACCATTGAAAACAGGATTGAGAAGTAGTTACCTTGACCTCCAATAATTATCCTTATCTGATGCAAGTACCCATGCTTCGCAGGGAACCATCAAATAGTACTAATAAGTGTGATACAAAGTTTGCTCCAGGTACCACGGGAAACCCACGCAATCACTCTCAAATACATAGGAAAAGAAACTAAGGTCATCAACTCACAGTCAAAATCCAGGGGGTACAATCGATAGTCGGGATCGAACGTATGGGTAGGGTAACTAAGCCTGAAGATATTCCAAAGGATTGTCTAAAAAAGGACCAGTGTCACTTCAAAAAATCTCAAACTAGGTCAAAAGAATCTAGATGATTGACGCCAAGAG